>CATIWR010089926.1:0-30807 GCA_949677035.1 Omphalea diandra | reverse complement strand
TATCATTTTCTTCCTCATACCTTTCTTCACATCTCTTTCAAACTCTAAATTGCATTCTCTTTTCCTCTACTCTCATGGCACCTAGGAAGTTCACTATAGCTAAAAAGGGAAAGGGTATTGCCCAACCTTAAGGTCATTCTCATTTTTATCTCATGAAGGGAATCACTAAAGAAGAGAAGGAGAGATATAAGGCCAATACCAAAAAGATCATCTAGCCCAATGAGATACCTTCCTCTTTTCTTCTTGAAACTATTAAGGGAGAAATTCAAGCATTTCTTTCCAACATTAGTTGAAATAAATTCATTTTTTGGAAAGAATCGGACTATGAAGAAATCGTACAAGAATTCATGTGCAACGTAACTCTTAATCGGAGAGCAGAGTCTAAGGCAGGTGCAAATGCTCTTGTTTTTAGTGCTTCTAGGGATCCTTACTTCATCACCTTTGCCCAACTTTCCTATTTTTTTAATTTCCAAACTAGAGATAATGTTCCTTTCATTATCTCTTCTTTTGACATCATCTATTCTGAGTTCTGGTGTGAAATTTCAATAGAAACTATACATGATCCTAGAACTTTAATGGACAAATACATTAAAACCCTAATCAATTAGATCCTCCACAGAATCATTTCCTTTTCCATCAATGCTAGGGGTGATGGGAATAAAAATGTTTCTCAAAAAGACCTTGTTTTTTCTTTTCTACCTCAACCAAAACAAACCCATCCAATGGGAGATACCTTATAGATCAATTGATCCACATGTGCACCAACCCTAAGAGCCAATTTCTTCTTCCCTCTCACGTCATAACTATATATAGGTTTGTAGGGCTCTAAATTATGAGACTGAGAAATTCCTCATAAAAATGTATCTCCTATCCCAAAACTTTCTTGATTCAACCTATTTGATTAATGCTAAGGCCATTCATCCTGACACTTTTGTCTATTCCTTAGGATCATATGGGGCAAAGAAATAAGAGACAACTCCTGCCTCTAAAAGAAAGAGGCTAGTGATTAAGGAAGTCCCGTAAGAAACCATTCCATTTACAAAGCCCAAAGAAAAGCAAAAAACCAATGCATTTTCCATCTCTCTCTCTTCCATCAATAAGAAAATTAACAAGGTGATGAGAATGATCAAAAGAAGCTTTCTTTTTCTCTCTCACCTTCATAGTGACTTTGTTGACCTTTAAGAGAAGGTTGGTACTACTCCGTGTCATCTTTTTGACTTTGAAGAATGGGAAGACATTGAAGAATAAGAAGAAGAAGCCTAAGAGAAAGAAGGAGATGAAGCCCAAGGAAGAGATGAAGAATTTGTTGAAGATAGTGATGATGATGATGATAATATCTCTTATACGTTCTAGTTTTCCTTGAGCTTTATTTCTTATTTTAACTTTTTCTGTTTTAATTTTGGCTAAAGCATGTGATCAAACATAGTTATATTTTTTATTCTATTATGTATCTTTTTTAATAATAAAAGTTTGAACTATATTCTTTTTATGATTGATCAATGCACATTTGATTTGATGAATGATGTTCCCTCTTATAATTGTGATACTCTTACAACTTGTCATTGCACTTAATTCTCTCTTTTTGATCTTGATAAAGGGAAAGAGATTGCATGTCATTAGTTGAGGGGGAGTATAAATTGAAGGGGAGCATTTAACATTTCAATTTAAACATTTACAAATCCAATCTATAATATTCTTATATATTCTTTATCCTTTGCAAATTCACTTTAAGTCGTCAAAATCAAAAAGGGAGAGATTGTTGGATTAGGTTACATAAGCCTAAGTCAAAACTCTATTTTGATTTTGACAATATAGATTGAAAGGTTTTGATGTCGATTTCAAGTGTTGATCTTGTAGATATTTAATGAGAATCACTTTGGAAATTGAATGGAAGCCTTAACCTCAAAGATTGAAATTTGCACTCTAATTTGTAGTCATAAAGTAGAAGCACGCATCGTTATCCTCTAAAAGAGTTGAAAGAATCTTATACAGATGATTTCATGGTGCATGTCGTGTCCACAGTCACGATCGCGACTTTTGCATTCATTTGGAGGGAACTAAATTTTCAACCAAATCATGCTAAGTGTCCCAAAGAACTATTAGAAGATCAAATTTTATGGTAGCATAAGAATTATAGTGTCTGCAAATTTGGTGAAACAACTTCTCCATTCAAGTAAACGACTTCGCGGTGAGCATCATGCCTAAAGAGGAAAATAGAGACTACGACTTTCATTATTGCTCAAGAAATGCAACAAGTATTTTTTAAGAACCAATGGTTTTATGCTATATGGACTAGCAATTAGATACAAATGAGGTTATGTGAATCTTGCAACCATAAATTTCATCTAGTAAGCAATAAATATAAGATTTGTCTAGCATACTTTGGAGATTTGAAAATAGTTTTGTTTATGACATCTCTTTAGTGAAATGCAACAGAATAACATTCATTATAGCAAAACTCTTGCAATTTTATTTCTTAACCTTTAAGTTTTCAATTTCTTGTAATTGTGTTATTGCCATTTAGTGTGAGCATTAAACATCAGTAGGTTTAGGTTTAAGAGTGAGCTTTTGTGATAGAAAACTCTTGTTTGAGGTTTAAAGTGAGCCTTGGAAAAATCTTATATAGGTTGAGTGTTAGCCTTATAAAACACTAGCGAGGTTATGTGTGAGACTTATATTGTAAAGTTAGGTGTGAGCTTTAAAAAACCATTGGAGATTAGTGAAACACCCAATTGGAAGAATTGGGGAGTGAATATAAGGTTGTTAATACCTGAACCACTATAAAACTTAGTGTATTCTTCTATTCTCTTATTTCTTCTATTTCCTGCTCAATAAACCTTTTCTTCTAAATTTTTTTTAAAAAGTTTCCCACTAATTCAACCCCCTTTCTTGGTACACAAGGGCCTACATCTTGACTTTCTAATGCACTATGGAAGGCACTCCTCCTAATGGATGATACCATGGCCTTCCCAATAATAGCGAGAAAGTGATAGGAATGTCTAAGAGTATAAATTCTACCATTATCTCCATGATTTCAGTCTTTACCATGGTTTTGAATACACCTAAGGTTGGCCTCCTACTATTATCATAGGTTAGAATGATATTATTTGATGCTTCTAAGTCTTTCTTCGATAATCTAAACTTATACAAAAGCTTCAAAAGACAAATGTTAATTTTGGATTCATTGTAAACCATCACACATAGAATATGTTTCCTTTTTACCTCAGCTCGTATAGATAAAGCTAGATTATGATACCTTCCTTCTAATTACATGTATTTATTAGAAAAAGTAATCTTCCCCTTGTATGTAACCAAAGCAATAACATCTTTTAGAGTGGCTTCCTTAGAAATGACCATACTTGATAGAGCTTCAACCATAGACTTCTTATGCTCTTGAGATATCATGAGTAACTCTCACACACTAATCTGATCTAGTATCTTCTTCAACTACCTTAGAACAAGATTATCTTTCTCCTTCTCTTACACTATAAGCTTATCTCCTCCTTTCTCTACCTTCGGTTCCTTAGGAGCTTCTCTATCAGAGTAATACTTTTCACTTTGTATTACATGGCTTACTTGCTTCTCTCTATTCTTCATCACTTTTCTCCCATAGCTTGATCATCCATTTTCTCTTTACCTCCTTTATCTCTTAATTATAACTCTCTCATAGGTTAATGGCATAAAGCATAATAATCACCTCCTTTGGTACTTCCTCAATAATGGCCATAACAGCTTCTTCAAGAATCTTAGAATCTATCATTAATCCCTCTTGATTGGGGTGGAACACTATAATGGTTCCATAAAGGATTTCCCCTTATGCTAGACCTTTTTAAGTTCAGCAGAACAATCATCTTGCCATAAATGAGATCCTAAATCTTATACCACAATTATAACAATCATTTATGTTATGTCTGGCTTCTTAAGGAAAAGCACAGTAAGTATTGGCATCATATCCCCCTAACAGCAGATTGGGAGGTGGCTTCGGTGTTAAAGGCTTTAATACCCCATTTTTTTGTAGTCTCTCAAATGCCTTAAATAAGGGCATTCCTAATCTATAAATTGTCTAGGAGCCCGTACTATATCCACATCAACTATCTTGTTTCCTTTTCCTTTAGGCTAAGACGAGGCATTTCTTTTTCCCTTGTGCTGGCCTTTCGACTCAGTCTCTAACTTTTTATCTTGCATACCTACTTCTCCAAGGTTTTCAAAATTCCTTACTAACGTTTCCCTGATTTTCATGCCAATACCAGGTCATGCTCCCCTAATAATCATTTGGACTTGTTCTTTATCCGTTGGCCAATTTGTTGCCTCAAAGTTGTTTTCTTCCACCTTCTTTTATAGTCATTGAAGCTTTTCACTAATTTTCTGCCTCAAATACTCTAAATCATGGAGATTAACCTCTAAGTCCAAATTACAAGCATAGTGCTTCTTAAAAGTCTCTATTAACTATTTCCAATCCACTCTAACAGTATTCAACTGATTGAAATACCAAGCCTTAATGAATCCCTCTAATGACTGCTTAAAAAGTTCTAACATGGTGTCCATCAATACTTCAAATGTCTTCATAACAAGTACATATGAATGAAGATGATTCTTTACATTTTAAATACCTATAAACTTTAGGAGCTCAAGCATTCAACAATTAGCTACAAGTTTCTAAAGTTTATGAGCAAGCAACTCTTTGATGTCAATTCCTATCTCTAAGCCTTTAGCTCCTATGGCCTTTTGTATATTTTCCAGCTGCTTAGCAAGTCATCAAATTGAATACTCTCCTCAATTTCTATAGGCTTATAGAGAATGATAGTAGTACTTTATACTTTTTTAGCCAACTTACTCTTGTGGTACTCTATTATTCCAAATAGATCATCATCAATCACCAAAGGTTGGGGTACCTCCATGAGTACCTTTCTTTTATTAGTTCTATTAGTAGAGATTTCTCCCTTTTTCAGAATCTCATTAAGACATTTATTTGTTGAACCTAGCTTGTGAGTTTAGTGAACCTAGCTTGTTTTTATGATTACAAACATATCTAAACACTAACTCTTATCCAAGTTAGTATGTAAAATCTTACAGGTACATCAATCTTTTTATCAAGGCTTTGAAAAAAGAGTTTTTGATAAAAACTCTTAGTATTTAAAGCTAATAGGTGTTGTTGTATTTCAACAGACATTGGAGCATCACCCAAGTATGAGTAAAGGTCTTTGGACTCCTCAACTAATGACTCTTTCAAGAGTCAGCAGGCATCGGATGAATCAAACACTTGAGCCTTAGAAGTTTATCTTCAATAATGGGCATTACAGTTTCACAATAGACATAGGTCATCGATTTCTTAACAGGCATTCTATTTTTGCAATAGACATTGAACCAAGTAACTTAATGTGAACAAAATTCTTAAAGTCTCGACACAGGCATTGGATTTTTACAAACAGGGATTGGAAAAGCTCCTAGGTGAAGTTAAAGTTTCTAAACCCTCTAGTAGGGCACCTTCATATTTGCAACATGCATTGAGATCTTTCTCAACGGGTATTAGAAGCTTGCAAGTAATCGTTGAAACTTTATAGAAAATCTTGAATAATAGAGCATCAAATTCACGTCCTGCTAGAAACTTATAACGGGCATTATCCATATCTCAACAGGAGTTAAAGTTTAATTCCAATGCGCATTGAGAAGCTCCAACAATCGTTGAAGGAGTTGGTGACTAAAAATTTAAGAAAGTCATAAGAGGAGCAGTTAGACAAATCTCTCTCTAACAACTAGTTCCAATGGCCATAGGAAAGATAAAATTAAATAACCTTAATTAATAACCAGCTAAAATCTCTCCAACTTTTTACCAATCAACCCGTGATCTTATCATTGATTTAAACCTTCTTCCAAAAGAGGTACCCCCTCTACATAACGATTCATCAATTCTTCCAGCAAGTACATGTTCCAACAAAAAGAAAATCTCACCCTTGATATAAAGAAAAAGGTTGTTAAGATGCTACTCCAAGAGTAAATAGATGGAAAATTGCAAAAAGAAGTAAGGCACAAGATTGTTAATCATTTCTCTATATCGACAAGGACATTGTCACGACTATGGAATGAAACAAAGTGTGTAATAGCAAATAGAAGTCTACCTAATTTTTCATCTAATTTTGTGAAAAAAATAGGTCGTTAAAGAGTGGAGATTAACTTGGAAAGCATGATAGAAATCCCTTTTCAATGTGGCACAAATATTCAATCACTTTCAAAGGCACTGAATATGCCAAAATCAACTGTCCACTAAGAACAATGACTGTTGAAGTTGTATTCTCACCTATCAATGAGCCTAGAGGCTGTCCAATAGGCATTGAGTGACAACTCTATGACATAGAGTGACAACCTTCTTTCTAATGATTAGTTTCATGTTTTTGCCTATAAAAGGACCCTGCCATAATAGAAATAAGTAGTGAAAAATGGTAAAAAAAAAAAAAAAAAGAATATTTTCTGTTATGAAAGTAATCTTGAATAAAAGGGGTCAAACAAGTGTGATCTAGCTTTAAGGAAAGATCATTATCAAAAGCTTGCAAAAGTTATCTTCAAAATAGAGTTGAAGAATAAGCTTTAAGACTTCTTTAAAAAATCTCCACTAATCAAGCATATCATGCGACTGTATTTTATATTATTTATTGCTTGAGTGAGAGTGCTTTTTCTCATCTTTTTACGTTGTAAATTCTTTTGAGGAAGTTTTTAGTTAGGAGATCTTAGAAGATCTAAAACTTTTTTTTTTTTATGAAAGGTATAAGATAGTACATGTAAACTACTTTGGGAGACAATTTTAGTAGCACCTAAAAGTCTACTTGTAATGGCTTGGTAGTGCCCAAAAACTACTATTATAAAGGTGTTTGAGAGCACCTGTAAGCTATCTAAATAGTGAATGGCTCTAATAGGAAAACTAAAGGAAAAGATATAGGCAGGATTGTGTCAAACCTCTATAAATTGATTGTCCTTATTCTTTATTGTTTTTGCACATATTTTTAATTATTTTTACTTGTCATTACTCTATTTAACTCCCCTTCTAGGGCACCATGGGACAACAATTGATATAAGATCTATCTCTCTATCAAAGCTTAAGTGCTCAAAGTAAAGATCATGACAAGTCATGAGGAATCACAATCAATCTACAAGCTAACGTTCTTCAAAAGAGATGACTATGGGTATTGGAAAAATCATATGGAAATTTTTCTAGATAGTGAAACCATAGATCTATGGGACATTATTGAAAAAGGAAGAGAAGTTCCAACTAAACTACTTAGAGATGTTCTAATAACCAAGCCTAAGAGTGAATGGACAACGAAAGAGAATAAGGCACATTTGAAAATAGATGAGCTATGCATGTTCTTTTTTGTGCAAACCATAAATCCCAGTACACTGAGCTACAAATGTGCACTTCAGCAAAAGAAATTTTGGACACCTTGCAGACTCATCATGGAGGTACCAATGAAGTTAAGAACAAAAGATACAAATGCATACTTATATGTATGAAACATTTGTATATCAAGCTGGTGAGACTATCACTAAGATGTATAATAGGTTCATTAACATAGTGGGCATTCTCAAAACTCTTGGAAAGTCCTACTCCAAAGAGGATATGGTAGCAAAGATCCTAAGAACACTTCCCAAAGATAAGTGGGAAGCCAAGAAGATAACAATAGAAGAAGCCAACAAGCTGGAAGTCCTGTCACTAGATGAGCGCATGGGAAATCTACTAGCCCATGAAATCACTCTTAAGAAGCTAGCTAAGCTCTAGAGTGAGAAATAAAGATTTGGCCCTAAAAGACAAAGAGGTATGCTCTGAATCTCCTTTTTCTTCTTGTTTGCTAACATCTTCTTCTAGTGATGATGAAAACAATAGTAAAGATGAGCACCCTGCCCTCATAAGAAATAAAGTAAAGAAATTTCATTCAAATCAAAAGTGTAAAAGGGCAACGAGGTACAAGAAGAAAAGCAGTAAGAGTCAACTCATTTGATGTGGATGCAATGAGAAAGGGCACATCAAGTCAGATTATCCTAAGGTAAAGAAGAACAAAAGTCCTACCAAGAAACACACCTCTAAGAAAGATAAGGAAGTGTATAAAGCTACCTAGGACAATACAAGTGACTCTGAACCTAATAAGGAGGATACTAGAAATGAGTTGGCCAATCTTTGTCTCATGGCAATTGAGGAGAAATCTAAAGAGTTCTTAAGTGAGCACTCCTCCAAAAATGATAATGACAGTGATGATGAGCATGGGGTAAATCCCCTTGATTCTTATTTTAGAGATGAACTATATTCAATTATCACCTAGCTAACTAACCATGAGAGTTAAGGCTCTTAGGTCTAACACCTCATCTCTTAAGAAAGAGAACAAATCTTTAAAAGATTGTGCTAAGAGTCAAGAGACTCGAGCTAAAGAGGTTGAGTTTTTAACTGCTAAGAATTCTAAGCTCAAGGATAATCATAGTAAATTCACTAAAAGAAATGAGAAATTAGACTTCATCCTTGAAATTAAAAGGAGCACATCCATTAAGTGTGGATTAGGATATAATGCCTCTACTGCTCCTTCTAATTCCAATATCATCTTTGTTAAGGCTAAGGAAGTTAGCATGCCTAAACTAATGAGAATGCCAAGACCAATGACACAAAGACTGAGTCTTAACCTATTCACACATAATTGAAACATGTTCTTCCTATAGCAAACTATGCCTACATGTATCATTCTTATAAGCCTAAGAGTCAAAGTCTCTAAAGGCACAAAAATTAGCATAATAATTATACACTTCACATAAGAGTCACTTTTAGACACTTAGCTAAAAGGAGTTACAAAACTCATAAACACTATATGCATGCTCCACTAAGAAATAAGACATTGGTGCACTTTAATAATGAGTGCTTTTATAATGGTTTTAATGGCGACATTGCCTATCACTTCCTTTCTAAAAGGCACAATGAGTAAATGGCTAGATCTAACCCTCTATGAACTAAGAAGATTTGGGTGCCTAAGACTTGATTCTCTTTGTTTCATAGAAATGGTTGAAATTCCAAGTTGGAAAGCAAGAATGGTATCTTGACAGTGGGTGTTCAATGCACATAACAAGAGAAAGGAAGTTCTTCACTCAATTAGAAAAAATTAAAGGACTTAAGAATGTATCCTTTAGAGACAATGGGAAAGCCAAAATCATTGGCGTAGGTAAAATTAGTAAGGATGTTGATTCATCTAACCTTGATAAAGTATTGCTTGTTGATGGATTCAAACATATTCCATTGAGTGTAAGTTAGTTTTGAGACCAAGACCTCAGAATTATGTATGAACTATAAACTTGTTATGTGTTAAGGATGAGTGATAACAAAATTTTGTTCATTGGTAGGAGAATTCATAACATTTATGCCATTAGCTTAAATTCTCTCATTAACCATGATACATAGTGTTTAGTATCTATAGTGGATAAAGATAAAACCAAACATAGGAGGCTAAGATATGCTAACATATAACTCCTTAACAAGTCGAACATGAGAAACTTAGTTGAAGATTTGCCTGAAATCAAGTTTGCAAAGAAAGGAGTTTGTGAAGCATGTCAAAAGGGAAAATAAGTAAGATCTTCATTCAAAGCCAAGAATAAGATAAGTTCATCTAGATCTTTACAATTACTTCACATGGATCTGTTTGGACCTTATAGAGTCACTAACTTGAGAGGCATTTATTATGCATTTATCATAGTAGATGACTACTCTAGGTATTCTTGGGTGTTATTTCTCCCCCATAAGGACTCTTATTTTGATGCATTTAAGACCTTTGCCATGAGAATTCAAAACCAAAAGAATTTGAAAATCTCTTCAATTAGAAGTGACCATGAAGGAGAGATTGAGAATGCTAAATTCCATAGTCTTTATGATGAGTATGGTATCTCACATAACTTCTCAACTCCAAGAACACTATAACAGAATGGCGTGGTAAAAGGGAAGAATAAAACTCTTTAAGAAATTGCTAGGACCATGTTAAATGAGTACAATCTTCCTAAGTATTTTTAGGCTAAAGCTATAAACACTTCTTGTTATGTCTTGAATAGAGTCTTAGTAAAACCCTTATTGAAGAAAACTCCCTATGAGTTGTGGAACAATTGGAAGCCCAAGATTGATATTTTAGAGTTTTAGTCTGTAATTGTTTTATTTTAAACACTAAAGACAACCTTAGTAAGTTTGAGTCCAAATTTGATGAAGGAATTTTCCTTGGATACTTTATTACCAGTAAAGGGTATATAGTCTTCAACAAAAGAACACTTATTATAAAGGAGTATATGCATGTTGTATTTGATGAATCTGACCTCATTTCTTCAAGAATAGAAGAAGATGTTGATGATCTTGTAGGACCTATGAGTGAGATAAACATTAGAAAACATGGGAAGGTTATGAACAAGCCACAAGAGATGAAGAATGAAGAAAAAATAAATCAACCTCTTCCCACTCCAGATGAAGAGCAAACTCAGGCTGAAAGGGATTGGGTCTTTAAGAAATATCATCCAAGAGATCTCATCATTGGTGATCCTTCAAGTTGGGTAACTACAAGATCATCATTTAGAAATGCACACACCAATCTTGCTTTTGTTTCCCTTATTGAGCCTAAGACCATAGATGAGGCCATTAAAGATGAAAATTGGGTACATGTTATGCAAGATGAACTCAATCAGTTTGAGAGGAACAAATTATGGACTTTAGTTCCTAGACCTCAAAAACAATCCATTATTAGAACCAAGTGGGTCTTTAAAAATAAGTTTGATGAAGATGGAACCATAGTTAGGAATAAGGCTCGATTAATAGCCAAAGGCTATAACCAAAAAGAGGGAATTGATTTCGATGAGACCATTGCACCAGTAGCAAGATTAGAAGCTATTAGGATTTTCTTTGTATTTGCATCTCATATAAATTTTAAATTATATCAAATGGATGTCAAGAGTGCTTTCCTTAATGGTAATATTGATGAAGATGCATATGTTGAACAACCCCATAGCTTTGAAAGCCATTGCTTTCCTAACCATGTGTTCAAGCTCACCAAAGCTCTATATGGCTTGAAGTAGGCTTAAAGAGCTTGGTATGAAAGGTTGAGCAACTTTCTTGTAAAGAAAAGGTTTTCCAAAGGGTTCGTAGACACAACACTTTTCTCTAAAGAAAAGAATAAAGACTTATTACTTATGAAAATATATGTAGATGATATCATTTTTGGTGGCACTAATGTTTGCTGATGTGAAGATTTCTCCAAAGTGATGAAAAGTGAACTTAAGATGAGTATGATGAGAGAGCTCAAGTTTTTTCTCAAATTACAAATCAAATAAGGGAAGGTGGGAATCTTCATATACCAAGCCAAATACATAAGGGAACTAATCAAAAGATTTGGCATGGAGAACAACAAACCATGTAAAACTCCAATGACCACCAACATCAAGTTAAGCACAAATAAACATGGTAAGGTTATGGATTAAAAGTTGTATAGAGGTATGACTAGTAGTCTTCTCTATCTAATAGCATCTAGGCCTGATATTATGTTCAGTGTGTGCTTATGTGCTAGATATTAGTTTAATCCAAAGGAGTCTCATTTGCATGCTATAAAACACATAATCAAGTACCTCATCATACTCCCAACTTAGGACTTTCGTATCCTAAGAGTTATTCATTTAAGTTTATTACATTTTCAGATGTTGATTTTGCTGGGTGTACCTTAGATAGAAAAAACACTTCAAGTATATATCAATTACTTAGTCAATGTTTAGTGTCTTGGATTAGTGAAAAGCAAAATTTAGTTACTTTGTCAACTATTGAAGCAGAGTATGTGGCAGCTGGTCTTTGTTGTGCTCAAATCCTATGGATAAAGTAACAACATCTTAACTACAAGGTTATGGTAAATCAAGTAGCCATTAAGTGTGACAACATTAGTGTCATCAATCTATCTAGGAATCCCATTTAGCATTCTAGGAGTAAGCATATAGATATAAAACATCACTTTCTTAGGGATCATGCTAATAAAGGTGATACTGTACTAGAATTTATTCATACTAACCATCAATTGGTAGATATTTTCACTAAACCTCTTTGTAATGAAAGGATGCAATTCATCAAAAGATAACTTGGAATGATTGATGGAATTGATTCATGCATATGGATTGGTTGATGATTAATATATTGCTTGAAATAATTACCATTAAATTCTTTATACTCAATAAGCTAAAGATTTTAATTATGTATTATCTTGATCAATGTCCTTATATTAATTGAATTTATGACTATATCATTGAATTTGATTAATAATTTACATCAGTTAAGTTTTTGAAATGATCGCATATTTGAAATATCTATTTTAAACTTGGTTTTATTTTAGAAAATATAGCCAATGATTGTTACATGTTTCCCAACGACTGTTGCATTATTTGTGAGTTTTGCATTTTAGCTTCTATATGGTCCCATGATCATTATGTTCTCCAACGACTGTTGTTCTTCACCTAATAAGTGTTGCAAGCAACTACCAACATTGGATGAAGAAAACTTACTTAATTAAGCTAATGATGATGTCCAACAACCGTTGTTCTATTCACAATAGTTGTTGAACACTCCTAATGATCATTTTTTAAAAAATTCAAAGGAAGCTCATTAAACTTCTATATAAACCCCTTAAACCTTAAAGTTGGCTTACTTTATGCTTTTACTATGCTTTCGACTCTCTCTCTCTCTCTCTTTCTCTCTCTATTTGTTGTTATTATTTCATTTGCATTCTTACTTGCATCAATCCTCAAACACTTAGCCAAATGGCACATAAACTTGAATAACCAAGAGATACAAGCAACCAGCAAGAAAGAACCCTCAACCCTCTTACTTAAGCTCAAAGACAGAGGAAAATTTAGCCTTAATGCTAGCACAATAATAAAAAGGACTTTGAACCCTCTTCTGCACCATAAGCCTTAAAGAAATCTAAACATGGCCTAAAATTGAAAGGAAAAGGAAAGGAAATAGAAACAGAGCAAACACCTCTCTTTGTTCAGAAATTCCATCTGAAAATAAAGAAGGAAAAATAATTAGCCTTCAAACTGCTTAAAAGACATCTTGGGGAGGTAAATTCTTCAAATGGGTTTATCTATTAAGGTATGGATTGGGAAAATAAGTGGAGGAATTAATGGTAAGGATAGAGAGGGAACTCTTTTATCACATAAAATAGCCCCTTATCTAGAGCTCACAATAACATTTCTCGCCACAATGAAAGTTTTGGAAAGTGATTGTCATGCATATGCATAAGAAGGTGCGATCAATTTAAGACTATTTGGCAGAAAAAACACTTTACAGTCGAATGAATTAGAGAAATGTTTCGATGCCACCACAAATGGAATAACAAAGCCTCCTCCCACTTTCAAATTAGATGTAAATCGATTTTAAAAGTCAATGACATATGGGAAGTGTTGGACTATGATGGTTAATCCTAAGTCTTGAATCTCTTTTGATCTTGACAAAGGAGATTGATCAATTCTAAAGTTTCAATTAAGTGTTGTTTTACAATTTTTAGTTAGTCTATAAACTGGAAGTTGGATGGAGTTCATAATCTCTAAAGAAAGCAAAGTTCTCCTAATTCATGATCGCAACTTGGAATATCGCAACCGCCACTTAGCTTAAGATAGTTTGAAAATTGGACAGGCAAATTCGCAGGCCATTTCTCTGCAACGATTCATCCAAAGATGGAATTGCCAAAGTTACAGATGAATTCGCGGTGAGTGTTACGTCTCAGTTGCGATCTCAACTTTCAAAATAACTCAAGAGGGAATTAAGTCCACAACCACAACATGACAAATGTCCTAAGTGTTCATTAGAAGATAAAAATCACGATGGCAACTTATGGGTAGCGAACACGATTCATGAATAAGAAGATGAACATTTTGAGTCTTACAAACAAGTGGTATCAGAGCCAAGTCTTACAAACAAACCTTTATTGGGTGAGAAAAGATCAATGGCACAAGAGGGAATCCACCCACACCTCAAGCCTCACTTTGATGGATCTAACTATATTCATTAAAAGTATAAAATGGAAATCCACCTTGACACAGATGTGGTGGACCTTTGGGATGTGGTTGTCAAAGAATGGAAGCCACCCACTAAAGTAGTGGATGGGATTGAAGCTCACCAGAGATCAAATGGCAAAAATAAGAGGGCAATGGCCACTCTTCTAAGTTCTCTCTAGAGAAGAGATTGGAAGAGTGCAACATTGTCAAACAGCACATGCCATTTGGAAGACCCTTAAGAACTACTATGAAGGCACAATACTAGTTAAGTCAAGCCAGTTGGAGATGTATGTGATGGAATGGGAGTTATTCACGATGAAGGACCATGAAAGCATCACCGAAATGACGAATAGGCTCCTATCTATCGTTACCAACATGAAGAAATTCAGAAGGATTCTTATAAACTATAAGGTAAACACAAAAATCCTCAAAACTTTTCCTTTAGATAAATTTGGTGCTAGAGTGTGCAACATCTAAGAGTCCAATCTAGAGATTAGGAAGGTGCCAACAAACGTATTGATAGGCAAACTCTTAACCCATGAGTTGGCCTTACAAAAAGACGAGCAAATGAAGAAACTAAGAGGCCAAGGAGATAAACCAGAAAAAGAAAGAAGAACCCTAGCTCTCAAATCCTCAACGAAGGAGAAGGAGGCAGAAATTACCTCAAGTGATGAAGAAAGTGACAAGGAAGAAGAGGAGCTAGCAATGCTCTCAAGAAGGACAAAGGAGTTTATCAAAAGAAGAAAAGAATGAAAAAGTTTCAAGAATACAGCTCATAGCCCAAAAGAAAGATCCAACGATGTCACTTGCTATAAATGTGGCAAGCAAGGCCACATCAAGTACGATTGTGCCAAATTAAAGAAGAATAAGAGATGGGACAAGGAGAAGAAGAAGAGCTTTTCAGCCACTTGGGATGATAGCTTAAGTGAAGAAGAGGAAGAAGGAAAAGTTGCCAATATTTGTTTCATGGCACAAGAAGATTCTACAAATGAGGTAAGTACTTCTTCCCATTCTCATTCTGATTTTAAATTTGATGAGATAGATGAAGAGCTTTTAGAGGCTTTAACTATTAGACGTGACAAATACAAGTCACAAATGAAATCTTACAAAAGAAAATGTCAAAAATTAGAGGATGAATATAAATCCCTCAATGACAGTATAAGAAAATTGAGAGCATCTAATGATGAGCTCAAAAAATCTATGAATAGTCTTTCTACATCATCCTCTTCAACGACTTCATTAAGAAAGGAGAATGACACTCTAAAAGGAGAAGTCATTGAACTTATAAGCTTAATCTCCAAATTCCATAAAGGAAAAGAAGCCTTGGACACATTGATTGTGTCACAAAGACAACCACTAATTAGACATGGTTTTGGCTTCAATGGAGTCTCCTCATCATCTCAAACCACATTTGTTAGATCTTTATAACTTCAAACTTCAAGGGTTGAGGTAATTGGGAAGAAAAGTGCTCCTTGCACTAAGCCTCATAAGCCTAAGGGCAAAGAGCAGGCTCCTCCAAGCTTAAGAACCAAGACTCAAAGAACTAACCATGCCGATATGTACAACAAACATCATGCTCACTTTCATAAGAAATTCTCTACTCCTACTCATTATTGATGTACATGCATGCATTCACATAATCAACGTATGAGAAAGCCTCCTACTCATACTAAATTTGTGCATAAGAGCAAGACTCTCAAGTCTAAGCTCTAATGTCATTATTGCATGAGATCTGGACACATCAATATTCGTTGTTATAGTAGGAAGGCTCACCTCAAATTAGAAGACCCTTCATCTCTTAACCCCTTAGGACCTAAGTATGCTTGGGTACCTAAGAAAAGGTAACTCACTTTTATTGTGTAGGGGAGTGTGGCAGCCACCAAATCAAGCAATTGGCATATAGATAGTGGATGTTCCAAGCATATGACTGGAAATAGAAAGCTATTCATGGCATTGAAAGAAAAAGAAGGTGGAGATGTCACATTTGGTAACAATGCCAAGGGTATGGTAATTGGCAATGGAACCATTGGTAAAAATGGTTGCTCTTTAATTGATAATGTTTTTTTAGTTAGTGGCTTACAACATAATTTGTTAAGTGTAAGTCAATTATGTGATAAAGGTAATAGAGTCACCTTTGATCCTAGGGAATGCCAAGTCACCACATTGATGGATGATGATGTTATTTTCAAGGGTGAACGGAAAGACAATACCTACTCAATTGACTTAGACAATTTGGCTAACCAATCTTTTAAGTGTCTTATGTTTTTTAGCAATGAAGCTTAATTGTGGTATAGAAGGCTTGGACATACAAGCATGGATCTTCTTTAAAGCCTATCTAAAGGAAAGTTAGTGGAATGACTTCTTAAGCTAAATTTCTCTATAGACAAGACATGTAGTCCTTGCCAGATGGGGAAGCAACACCACCCCTCTCATAAAGCTAAAAAAATATTGTAAGTTTAATTAGACCCCTTCAACTTATTCAAATGGACTTGATAGGACCCACTAGAAGTGCTAGCTTAAGTGGAAAGCATTATGCACTAGTCCTAGTAGATGACTACTCTAGGTTTACTTAGGTATCTTTTCTAGCGCATAAGAATGATTCCTTTAATGCTTTCAAAAGTTTTACAAAAAGGGTTCAAAATGAAAAAGGTTACTTTATATCTTCTATTAGAAATGACCATGGAAAGGAATTTCAAAATGAGTCATTTGAAAATTCTTATTTGGAGAATGGAGTTTTTCATAATTTTTCAACTCCTAAAACACCACAACAAAATGGTATTGTAGAGAGCAAAAATAAAACATTGATAGAAATGGCTAGAACAATGCTCAATGAGTATTCTTTACCAAATTACTTTTGGGCCGAAGCCATTAATATTGCATGTTATATTGCAAATAGAGTTTTTAAAAGACTCATTCTCAATAAAACATCTTATGAGCTATGGAATGGTAGAAAACCCAAGATATCATACCTTAGAGTATTTGGATGTGAGTGCCATATTTTGAACACTAAGGATAATCTAAGGAAATTTGACTCCAAAACCAATGAAGGTATCTTCTTGGGATATTCCACCTTAAGCAAAGCATATAAAGTCTTTAATAAGAGTTCAATGGTAGTTGAAGAGTCTATGAATATTTTTTTTGATGAATCTAGTAAACTTGATCTTGAAAAAGGTAATTTTGTTGATGAACTTGTAGGTAACTTTGAGAAGTTGGAATGGAAAAATTCTACAAGAAAAGAAGATAAGGAAAAAGGTGATTCATCAAGAGTAGATGAAGACCAACAACATCAACAACAAGTAGAGTCAAGCCAAGATTTACCTAAGGATTGGAGATTTTCCAAGTATCACCCCAAGGACTTGATCATTGGTGATACCTCTAAGGGTGTAAGTACTAGATCTCAACTCAATCTTTTAGATAATGATCTTGTATTTGTTTCTCAACTTGAGCCTAAATCAATTGATGAGACTCTTGATGATGAGAGTTGGGTACTTGCTATGCAAGGGGAACTCAACTAATGTGAGAGAAAAAAGGTATTGAAACTTGTCCCTAAGCTTAAAGAACACCCAATTATAGTTGTAAGTGGGTGTTTAGGAACAAGTTAGATCAACAAGGTTTCATCACTATAAACAAAGCTAGATTGGTTGCTAAGGGATAAAACCAAAAGGAAGGCATAGATTATGATGAAACTTTGCCCGTAGTAAGATTAGAGCCCATTAGGATTCTTTTAGCCTTTGCATGTCACATGAATTTTAAACTTTTTCAAATGGATGTGCAAAGTACATTTTTGAATGGAAACATTGAGGAGAAAGCCTATGTTGAACAACCTCCTAGTTTTGAGTCACATTGTTTTCCAAACCATGTTTTTAAATGGAACAAAACCTTATATGGTTTGAAATAAGCTCCAAGAGCTTGGTATGAAAGGCTTAGTTCATTTCTCTTGAAAAATGATTTTGAAAAAGGAAAGGTGGACACCACATTATTTGTTAAAAAGCACAAGCATGATACACTAATTGTTCAAATCTATGTTGATGATATCATTTTTTGTGCTACTAATGAATCTCTTTGTGAGGATTTTGCTATGTGTATTGTTGGCCCTTAGCACCAAGAAGGTGGGTTAAATTGGTGTGTGAAAATTAAAAATAGAAGAGTATAAGAGAAATGAAGACACAATTTATAGTGGTTCAAGTATAATCGAACCTACGTCTACTCTCCAATTCTCAGCAATTGGGTATTTCACTAACTATAAATGGTGTTTTTAAGCTCACAATAAACTTTTACACTTGTGTTTTCTAAGGCTCACGCAATAACCTTTATACTTGTGTTTCAGGGGCTTACACAATAACCTTTACACTTGTGTTTTTCAGGCTCATACAATAACTTCTCTAGAGTGTTTTATCAGGCTAACACTTCAACCTTTACAAATGGAGTTTATGCTCACACCAACAATCAATTAAAGAAGAAAAAAGATTGAGTAGCAAAATTACAAGTGTTTGGGTTAGAAGTTAATGAATTCTCTTGCACTTACATTTGTTTGGTGAGGTATTTATAGCCTTTATCCACCAAAGAGACATTGCAATAAAATTGGTACAAAATCTTCAAAGTGTATTAGATAGATTTGGCATTAAATGTTTGACAGGCTTCATTCGCGGTCACTACTACTCTTTTGCGGTTGTGAATTTTGAATTTCCATACGGGAGCCAAAAATTGTGGTGAAAAATCCTATTTGTGTCTAACGGCTAGTACACGTGGCGGCTTCTTATTGGTTCACCAGGAAAATATAGTCGTTGCATTTCAACTGTTAAATAAAAGTAGCGATCGCGACTTACTTTGTATAGGACGCAATGGAAGATGCAAATTCGTCTGCCATAACTTGCATTTTCCACTTCACAAATCGCGGTCGCTACCAACATATAGCCTTCGCAATTTTTGTCTTTCAACGATCACTTGGGACATTTGTCATGCTCTGGTTTGTGGACTTGCTGCCATTTTGAGTTACTTTGAAATTTGCGATCGCGACTGAGCCGTGACACACACCGTGAATTTGTTTGCCATTTTTGGACATCTTCATTTGAGTGAATCGCGGCCGAGAATGGCTCTGCGATTTCGCCTGCCTAATTTTCAGCATGTTTTAACATGATTCATGGCGCGAATCCTCGATTGCAATCACGATTTACATGTTACTTTTGAGTTTAAAAACTCTTTTCATCTCTTCTTGAGAGATTTATCCATTTCTGCAAAATCAACACTTATTTGAAATATTAGTGATGATCAATCTCTTTTGTCAAGATCAAAAGAGGTTATAGACTTAGGATTAACCATCCTAGTCTAACAATCTCCCCCTTTTTGATTTTGACAATTTGGATTGATCCAAAGTGAAAAATAAGTATAGATAAGTAAAATTGAATCATACTTAGAATACTTAAGACGCTTTAGCAAAGATTTTTAAGTGTGAAGCTAAGTTGTTTCTTAGTTCTCCCCCTCAACTTATGCACTCACACCCCATTAATTAGTTATCTCTCCTTTGGATAATTTTTCACTGGTACCTTATCTTATATTGTCTCTCCCCCTTTGGCAAGACCAAAAAGGTTAGATAAGACTAAATATAATTAAAGGGAAAGTTAAGGCATTAATTATTAAAGAGCATAAGAAGAAGTACGAAGCAAAAATATGCAAGGAACAAACATTATATTTATCATAAAGATAAAAGTAATTGCTCAACATAAAGATATGCAAAAAAGGACAATCTTTTATAGATATATCAAATGTGGGATCACAAAGTTTTTTATTACAAAATGTAAACTAAAAAAAGAGAATATAAAAAGATCCCTAAACTAGAAAGTAGAGGACACATCATCATCACTAGAAGTGTCTCCAACTTGTTCATCATTGGCACCTTTAGCTTTTTCACCATCTTCAACCTCATCATTGTCGACTTCTTCTTGAGTATCTTCGAATTCTATAAAGTCTGAAAGATGGCAAAGTGGAACTTCGAGTTTCTCTTGGATATCCACCATATCACCGTGAAGTCTTCATCATCAGCATAAGCTTATCAAGCTTGTTGTTGATGGTGGCGAGAGATACTTGGGCCTTAGGCTTAGGTGGTGGAGGAACAGAGGGAGAAACAACTTCAAGACGTAGACGCTTCCACTTGGAAACTTGCGAGCTCTCCATACGCTGAGCTTCAAAAGTGCCAAGAAGGTATGTGTAAGAATCTGAATGAATTGTCTTGGCGTTGATGAGGTAGGTGAGGTCCAAAAAGTTCTGAGAGGGTAGATACTTCTTGGTGAGTAGCTTCTCCTTAACCTCATCAAGGGCTCCTACAGATCAATAGATTGCAGTGACGTGTGAGGGGAGCAAAAATTGACCTTTCGGCTTCGTGCTCATATGGATCAGTTGATCCAAGAGATAACGACCGATTTGGAGTGGTTTATTCTTCACGAGACAGAAGAGGAATGCAAGATCCTTTTGTGAGACCTTCTCATTCCCATCACCTCTCGCATTGATGGAGAAAGTGATGATTCAGTGAAGAATCCATAAAGGTAAAGTCTTTATGTGCTTTGCGAGAGAGGATCTTAGGTCGTGTCTCACTTCAATCAAAACTTCTGCCTAAAACTCTGAGTATATAACATCGAGAGCCGAAATAATGAACGAAATGTGCTCACCAATTTAGAGGTTGAAGAGGGAGGATAGTTGCTCAAAGGTGATGAAGTACGGATCGCCAAAGGCGCAAAAGATGAGATTGTACTGCCCGACAGGAGATTCCGCTTTACAGCTCAGTTGAACCGTGCACATGAATTCTCGGACTATCTCTTCGTACCCCAGTTCATTTCTAAAAATGAATTCATTCCAGCCAAGATTGGACAGGAATGCTCTGATTTCGTTGTGTAACCTAAGGGTTTCAAATAGAAAGGTGGAGGGTATTTTATTGGGTAGGATGACTTTGGAGAGATTTGCTTTATATCTCTCCTTTTCTTCACGAGTCACTCCCTTCATGTAGATGATGGAAGGAGGAGCACAAGGTTGTGCTATACTCTTGCCTTTCTCAGCTCTGGAAGATTTCTTTGGAGCCATGAAGAACTTGAGAGAATTTGAGAGATTTAGAGAGTGATTTGAGGAAGAGAAGATGTTTGGAGTAGATGTGAGAAAACATTATTGAAAGGGGTATATATAGCCCTTGAAGAGGTGTATTAATGACTAAAAATGGCTAGAAAAATATTTATGAAGGGTTGGAAATGGTTGGCCATCAAATCACATAAATGTGAGGCGGTTAATCTAATTCGCGTTTGCGAATTTTCTAGTCGATACCGCGAATTCCAGAAAATATGAGTAATGAACAAAATTTCCTCTGGAATATGCACTGTAATGGTCAGAATTTTGAAATTAAAGACCAAAATTGGCAGTGGAAAGATATTTTGCGACCGTGAATTAATATTTGACGACTGAGAGAAATTGACTTGTAATTCGCGACCATGAAGAAAAAATAGCGATCGCGAATTGCAAGTCAACAAGGATAAGAATGAAAGATTTTGAAAAACTTGTGATCCACTAGAAATTAATATTAAAACCATCCATAACAATCATCAATCAAACATATCACACACATCACAATTAAACATAAGATCAAACAAAAATTTTCACTTGAGGAAGCTTCCATCAAGCATTCTCAATTCTCTCTTAATGAAGTTCATCCTTTCTTCATTTAGAGGTTTAGTGAAAATATCTGCAAGTTGGTGATTAGTGTTAATGAATTCTAACACAACATCACCTTTTTGCATATGATCTCTAAGAAAGTGATGTCTAATATCTATATGCTTACTTCTAGAGTGTTGGATGGGATTCTTTGAAAGATTAATAGCACTGGTATTGCCACATTTAATAGGAATGTGATTAATTGCTTTACCAAAGTCCTTCAATTATTATATAATCCAAAGAACTTAGGTATAACAATAACCCGCAGGCACATACTTGGCTTTTGCGATGGACAAGGCAATCGACACTTGATTCTTACTAAACCAAGAGACTAAACAATCTCCTATAAATTGGCAAGTCCCAGAAGTGCTTTTTCGATCTAAGAGACTTCCTGGGTAATCCGCATCTGAATACCCTATTAGGCTAAAGGACGTGTTCCTAGGATACCATAGTCCTAAGTGAATAGTGTTATGCAAATATTTGAAAATTCTATTTACAGCATTCAAATGAGACTCTCTAGGAGATGATTAAAACCTAGCACATATGCAAACACTAAACATTATATTCGGCCTAGAAGCAGTAAGATAGAGTAGAGATCCGATCATACCTCGATATGTCTTTTCATCTACCATTGTACCCGATTTATCCCTGTATAGCTTGATGGTACTACTCATTAGAGTTTTTGCTACTTTGCATCCTTCCATGCCAAATTTCTTTAGTATTTCCTTTGTGTATTTGGCTTGGTTAATGAAGATTCCTTCTTTGAGTTGCTTGATTTGTAGACCAAGGAAGAATTTGAGGTCTCCCATCATGCTCATTTCAAATTCCCTAGTCATACACTTAGCAAAATCTTCACAAAAGGATTCATTAGTAGCACAAAAGATAATATCATCAACATAGATTTGGACAATTAAAGTGTCATGCTTGTGATTTTTAACAAATAATATAGTATCAACTTTTCGTTTCTCAAAATCATTTTGTAAAAGAAACAAACTAAGCCTTTCATACCAAGCTCTTGGAGCCTGTTTCAATCCATACAAGGCTTTGTTTAATTTGAAAACATGGTTTGGAAAATAATGTGATTCAAAACCGTGAGGTTGTTTAACATAAACTTCCTCCTTAATAATGCCATTTAAAAAAGCACTCTTAACATCCATTTGAAAAAGTCTAAAATTCATATGACATGCAAATGCTAAGAGAATCCTAATGGCCTCTAATCTTGCTACGGAAGTAAAGGTTTCATCATAGTCTACGCCTTCCTCTTAGTTGTATCCCTTAGCAACCAGTCTAGCCTTGTTTCTAGTGATGACACCTTGTTCATCTAACTTGTTCCTAAACACCCACTTGCAACCTATAATAGGGTGTTCCTTAGGCCTAGCGATAAGTTCTCATACTTTGTTTCTCTCAAATTGGTTGAGTTCTTCTTGCATAGCAAGTACCCAACTTTCATCATCAATAACCTCATCAATTAAATTTGGCTCTAGTTGAGAAACAAATGCAAGATTATTATCTAAAGGATAAAGTTGAAATCTAGAACTTACTCTCTTAAAGGTATCATCAATAATTAAGTCCGTGGGGTGATGCTTGGAGAATCTCCAATATTTAGGTAGCTCTTGTCTTGGTTCATCTTCTTGTTGATGTTGTGATTCCTCATTCACCCTTGATGATTCATCTTTCTCCATGTCTTTATCATCTTTTCTTGTAGCTTCTTCTAATTCCAGCTTTTCAATATCACAACATTTTTTTTATTTGTGGGAGACTTGATGTTGCTTCCCTATTTGGCATATGCCACATGTCTTATCTTTAGTGAATTTTAGCTTGGGAAGGCCTTCCACCAGCTTCCCTTTGGATAGGCTTTGGAGAAGATCCATACTTGCATGCCCAAGCCTTCTATGCCATAACCAAGCTTCATTGCTTAAAGACATGAGATACTTGAAAGATTGGTTAGCCAAATTGTCTAAGTCAATTGACTAGGTATTGCCTTTCCTTTCACCCTTGAAAATAACCTCATCATCCACCAAAGTGATGACTCGGCATTCCCTAAGATCAAAGGTGTAACGACCATATTCATATTTGCTCTGATACAAATAAATGTAACGACCAATTGTGTTTACAAATCATGTTGCTTTGATACTAGTTTTTTTTCGACAATCTGTAATATTATAATCGATACCTATTAGAGCACTCAAAATCCAAAATTTGCCCGTCGGCCCCATGATGTCATACATATCGGGATTTACACGTTTGCCCCGCGTATGCTTGAGCCCTCTCTGATACCAAAACTGTAACATCTAAATTCATTTGTCAAACTAATAACTGTGACATCTATTGTTCTCATTTGTAAATCAACTTTGATACCACAAATTGTAACGTCACAACGTGGCTACAGCTTGTACCTATCAGAGCACTCAACATCTGGGATTTGCTCGTCGGCCCCGCGATGTCATACACACCGAGATTTGCACGTCTGCCTCGTGTGTGCTTGAACCATCTGATTCCACCAACTGCAACTATCGTCTTCAGTTGCAAATCATGGCATTTCACGTTCAGAAATGCATACACATTAAGGTTTATTCATCATACATATATAATCCCATATGCATTTAATGACACATATATTAACTAGTGTCAGGACCAGTGACCATGACTAGTTCCTATCAAATGTATGTACATGACGCAAGGAGAGAGAGTTGGAATTCAGTCGACGACCTCTATTCCATGTGTCTCTATGCAAAACTTTATGTACCAAAGTGTCCAAAGTCTATGCTTCAGTATCTGAAAAATAATTACGATTTGGTGAGTCACGACTCAGTGAATAAAAATAATAATCAAATCCTCATGGCATAATCCATAATAAAATATCATCAAGATACATTGCAAGTATAACAATTGACTATGCAAGTGCAAATGCAATAGCTTTGTTCTTGTCATGACCGAGCAGGGCAAACATTGCTCCCGGGATATTCATGTGATTCATGTAACATATGATTTAGGACCTATTGGTCCATCTTCCTGTAATTTGTAAGTGTTTGACAAGTCAGTCACAACGCCCCTTTTAGTTCCATATGCAAGTGCCTATTCACAAATGATATGCCAAGTAATCATTAAGAGCATTTAATTCTCACTTGGCTTGTATTCCAATGTAACATGTAACAATTCAATCATATATACATGTAATAAAACATAATCATATTATTCCCATGTAACATGTAACAATTCAATCATTCTCATTTGACTTATATTTTCATGTAACGGGTAACAATTCAATCATATATACATGCAATAGAACATAATCATATCATACAATTATCACATACACCCATTGAATCCAATTATGGTTTTTACTCACCTTTTGATGTTACCGACCTTTACAGTAGGTTTGGTTCTCTCTATGGCTTCCTTAAAGTTTTCATACCCTAGAATTTGATACATACATGGTTATAAGTATGTCAAAATTATTATGAATGCTTGGTATGCAATTATGGTATGATCCATGCAAGTGTACCTAGTGTTTATACATATTTTCCTTATATGGCAGCCTGAGCTTACTACACGGTCACAATAATAACTGCTGATATACTTATCCAAATGGTTTGATTCTTTATTTTCAAACAAACTAGACATATAATCGGACAACATATTCAAATTTCAGGCTAATATCAGACACACAAAATGTGGTGAATTTTTAAATGTTACCCTATTGCAGTGTCCTCTCAGTCTGAGTAGGTCTTACTCTCTTGGTTATATCTCAAATTTTACAAATCTAATTGCAATAATATTCTACCATCAGTTACAAAACATATAAATGAACATTTTTCAAGTTTTACTCATTATCCAGTTCGGTCTATAAGGTCACCAAAACCAAAGACCAATCTCGGGGCAAGTAGGTTAACAACATGTTGAAAGCCAGTCATGACAAAGGGACAATATCTCAGCAACCATGTGGATTTGTCAACAATATTTCATATATATGTAGATAAGACATAAATATACAACTTCCAAGTTTGGACCATCATCAAATTCTGAGTCTATGGTCATCAAATTCTTAGAAAACCGAATTAAAAGAAAGATGGTGTGTCATCCAAGTATAGAGTTAGTCCCAATCAATAAGTCATATCTCTTTCCACACAGCAAATTAATCAAAACTACTTAACAGGTTTTTAGAAGGAATATAACCCTAAAAGTTTCATGTTTTACACTCTGTCAAAATCAGAACATAAAGCCATCAAAATATAAGAAAACAAAAGACTGAGATCATCTCGGTTTGGATATGACCTAATCCTACTGAAGGGGTCATATCTCTTCACAGACACAGAATCAGGTCAAACTGTTTTATCTGCAATTATATGAGACATAAGGCTACAACTTTCATGTTTATCACTTTCCCAAATTCCTCTTCTAGGGCTATGAAATCATGGGTGAAAAATTCTGCTCTAATAGCAAAATCAATAGAATCAGCTTTTGTTCTGTTGGATTACAACTTTTATCTAAGAGCTCTACCACAATTACTCCACAATTCTCACTAACCATGCATGATTAACATGTCATGAGAGGTTAATTTTAGTTGAGAAGAAGATAAATTACTTACCTATTGTCCCAGAATTGGAAAACCTTAAACAACCCACACTTCTTCCTCTCCTTCTTCTTCTTCTTCTTCCTTTCTTTCTTTCTTTCTTTCTTCCTTTATTAGCTCTCTCTGTCTTTCATCTAGTGTAATCCATTGTTTAGGGTTTAGTGTATGCTTGAGCCCTCTCTAATACCAAAACTGTAACATCTAAATTCATTTGTCAAACCAATAACTGTGACATCCATTGTTCTCATTTGTAAATCAGCTTTGATACCACAAATTGTAACGTCACAACATGGTTATAGCTGGTACCTATCAGAGCACTTAACATCCAAGATTTGCCCATCGGCCCTACGATGTCATACACACCAAGATTTTCACGTTTGCCCCTTGTGTGCTTGAACCCTCTAGTCTCACCAACTGCAACTATCGTCTTCAGTTGCAAATCATGGCATTCCACATTCGGAAATGCATACACATTAAGGTTTATTCATCATACGTATATAATCCCATATGTATTTAATGAAACATGTATTAACTAATGTCAGGACCAGTGACCATGACTAGTTCCTATCAAATGTATGTACATGATGCAAGGAGAGAGAGTTGGAATTCAGTCGACGACCTATGTTTCATGTGTCTTTATGCAAAACTTTATATACCAAAGTGTCCAAAGTCTATGCTTCAGTATTTGAAAAATAATTGCGATTTGGTGAGTCGCGACTCACTGAATAAAAACAATAATCAAATCCTCATGGAATAATCCATAATCAAATATCATTAAGATACATTGCAAGTATAATAATTGACTATGCAAGTGCAAATGCAATAGCTTTGTTTTTGTCGTGACCTAGCAGGGCAAACATTGCTCCCGGGATATTCATGTGATTCATGTAACATATGATTTGGGACCTATTAGTCCATCTTCTTGTAATTTGTAAGTTTTTGACAAGTCGGTCACAACGCCCCTTTTAGTTCCATATGCAAGTGCCTATTCACAAATGATATGCCAAGTAATCGTTAAGAGCATTTAATTCTCACTTGGCATGTATTCCCATGTAACATATAACAATTCAATCATATATACATGTAATAAAACATAATCATATTATTCCCATGTAACATGTAACAATTCAATCATTCTCATTTGACTTATATTTTCATGTAATAGGTAACAATTCAATCATATATACATGTAATAGAACATAATCATATCATACAATTATCACATACACCCATTGAATCCAATTATAGTTTTTACTCACCTTTTGATGTTACCTACCTTTACGGTAGGTTTGGTTCTCTCTCTATGGCTTCCTCAAAGTTTTCAAACCCTAGAATTTGATACATACATGGTTACAAGTATGTCAAAATTATTATGAATGCTTGGTGTGCAGTTATGGTATGATCCATGCAAGTGTACCTAGTATTTATACATATTTTCCTTATATGGCAGCCTGAGCTTGCTACACGGTCACAAAAATAACTCCTGATATACTTATCCAAATGGCTTGATTCTTTTTTTTCAAACAAACTAGACATATAATGGGACAACATAGTCAAATTTCAGGCTAATATCAGGCACCCACAAAATGTGGTGAATTTTTAAATGTTGCCCTATTGTAGTGTCCTCTTAGTATGAGTAGGTTTTACTCTCTTAGGTGTATCTAAAATTGTACAAATCCAATTGCAATAATATTCTACCATCAGTTACAAAACATATAATTGAACATTTTTCATGTTTTACTCATTATCCATTTCAGTCTATAAGGTCACCAAAACAAAAGACCAATCTCGGGGCAAGTAGGTTCATAACATGTTGACAACCAGTCATGATAAAGGGACAATATCTCAGCAACCATGCTGGATTTAGTAACAATATTTCAAATGTATGTAGATCAGACATAAATATACAACTTCCATTTTTGGATCATCATCAAATTCTGAGTCTATGGTCATCAAATTCTTGGAAAACCGAATTAAAAGAAAGGTGGTGTGTCATCTGGGAACATAGTCAATCCCAATCAATAAGCCATATCTCTTTCCACATAGCAAATTAATCAAAACTTCTTAACAGGTATTTAGAGAGAATATAACCCTACAAGTTTCATGTTTTGCACTCTGTCAAAATCAGAACATAAAGCCATCAAAATATAAGAAAACAGAAGACTGAGATCATCTCGGTTTAGATTTGACCTAATCCTACTGAAGGGGTCATATCTCTTCACAGACACAGAATCAAGTCAAACTGTTTCATATGCATTTATATGAGACATAAGGCTACAACTTTAATGTTTTGTACTTTCCCTAATTCCTCTTCTAGGGTTATGAAATCGTGGGTGAAAAATTCTGCTCTAATAGAAAAATCAACAGAATCAGCTCTTGTTCTTTTGGATTACAACTTCCATCCAAGAGCTCTACCATAATTACTCCACAATTCTCACTAACCATCATGATTAACATGTCATGAGAGGTTAATTTTAGTTGAGAAGAAGATAAATTACTTACCTATTGTCCCAGAATTGGAAAACCTTAAGCAGCCCACACTTCTTCCTCTCCTTCTTCTTCTTCTTCTTCCTTTCTTCCTTTCTTTCTTTCTTCCTTTCTTAGCTCTCTCTCTCTTTCATCTGGTGTAATCCGACCTTATCCCCTCTCTTTCCAGCCCATAATGGCAGATAATTATAATTTGTATTCTTACTCTAATAGGACAAAATATTGGTGGCTTGTTCCTATTGGTTAAAAGTTAAACAGTTTTGCTTTTAGTCCATTTTCTTCATTCCTTCATCACCTTCGTCCATTCTCTAATTTCTAGATGCTCTTTATACTTTTAGATGAGATCTCAAACACCATTATTTATGATGCTATAATAAGCACACAACATGAAATAATTTGTCATATAACTATGCAAACACTGCATATATGTTCGAGCATCCCAAATGCAACAGTACAATTATCATTGTCGTGTTTTTACAATTCACATGTCTAAATGATTATTTATCCTGTGTATATGTTCATGTGAGATTTCATATCATTTGTGCAATGAATATATTCATGTGATAATTACCATGAATAGGGATAAGGATGTTACAAAAGGTGACCTTATTACCTTTGTCACACAAATGACTTACACTCAACAAATTATGTTGCAAACCACTAACTAATAAGACAATATCAATTAATAAACAACCATCCTTACCTATGGTACCAATGCCAATTACCTTACCCTTGGCATTGTTACCAAATGTGACATCTCCACCTTCTTTCTCTTTAAGTGATGTGAATAGCCTTCTATTTCTGGTCATATGCTTAGAGCAACCACTATCCACATGCCAATTACTTACTTTCGTGGTAGTTACATTTCCCTACAAAACAAGAGGCAATCACCTTTTCTTTGGTACCCAAGCATACTTGGGTCCTTAAGGGTTAGAAATTGAGGGATCCTCTAACTTAAGGTGAGCCTTCCTAATAAAGCAATGTATGTTGATATGCCCATATTTCATGCAATAGTGGCATTAGAGATTAGACTTGTTAGTCTTTCTCCTATGCATAAACTTAGTATGAGTAAGGGGTATTTTCATACCATGGTCATGTGAATGCATGCATGGACACGTATGATGAGTAGGGGTAGAGGATTTTTTATGAGGATGACCATGCTTTTGGTTGTACATGTAAGTATGGTTGGCTCTTTGAGTCTTAGTTCTAGAGCCTTGGGGAGCCTTCCCTTTGCCTTTAGGCTTAGTGTTAGTAGCACTTTTCTTCCTAATTACCTCAATGCTTAAGGCTTGAGGTTGTGAAGCTCTAACAAATATAGTTGTAGAAGATGATGAAGCTCCATTAAAACCTAGACCATGCCTAATTAAAGGTGCTCTTTGCGACACAATAAGAGTGTATAAAGCTTTTTTTCCTTTATGAAATTTGGAGATTGAGCTTCCAAGCTCAATGACTTCTTCTTTAAGAGAGTCATTCTCCTTTCTAAGTGAGGCTAAGGAATAAGAAGATGTAGACAATTTTTTAACAGATTTCTTGAGTTCTTTATTAGAAGTCCTCAATTCATTTACAAGCTCATTTAGAGACTTGTATTCATCTTCTAGTTTGGAGCACTTCTTCCTATAGGTTTTAATTTGTAACTTATACTTGTCACACTTCATAGTTACAGCTTCTAAAAGTTCTTCATCTATATCATCTACCTCATCATCAGAATTAGAGTGGGAAGATGTACTTACCTCTTGTGAAGAGTCCCCTAGTGCCATGAAGCATATGTTGCACCTCTCCTTCTTCCTCTTCTTCACTTGAGCTGTCATCCCAAGTGGCTGAGAAACTCTTCTTCTTCTCCTTATCCCATCTCTTCTTCTTCTTTAGCTTGGGACAATCATGTTTGATGTGGCCTTGCTTGCCACACTCATAACAAGTGACTTTATTTAATTTTTCTCTAGGATTAGGAGTTGTCTTCATAAAGATTCTTCTTTCTTTTTCTCCTTCTAATTAACTCCTTGGTCCTTTCTGAGAGCATTGCTAGCTCTTCT
>CATIWR010089923.1:0-37428 GCA_949677035.1 Omphalea diandra | reverse complement strand
CATTTGATTTCTTTAATGGGTCAAAATGTATTGCACCATTTGTTATCTCAACTATGACAATTTTTTTCTGCATAGCAATAGCCATCTCCATTTTTCTGCACAGCACTAACCTTTTATGTTTTCACAAGAAATTTTAATGATAAAACCTCAAGTTGCTTTTCTTGTTTTATATTACAAGTACTACTAAATATTAATTTTCTTAAAACAGACTTGATTTAGAAGTTGTTTAACAAACACAATACTTATTTTAATTTGATAATTGTACAGTTAATATTAAGTTCTTCTAAGTAAATTTTGATCCCTTAGTAGTAATAGTGTCTAACTTCTGAGTTCAATACTTTGATTTTTTAGTTATTAGCGATATTAAAATTAATTGTCTGTTTTATAATTATGTAAGAATTTTTTATTTTTTTTAGCTACTTGTGTTTGATATGATATTTTTGCTTATACTTAACTTATGTTCTGAATAGCTTGAATTGAAGTTCAAGTGCATAGTAATTATAATGTATAACATCTGTTTTGTTTCTCCTTAAAATTCTTAATATGAAAATAAAATTTATTTATTTTTTATTATGCTATAAAAAAATCGTGTTTTTAAAAAAATCTTTTAAACTATTAAATCATTTAAAGTTTATTTTAGCAAGTACTTATAAAATTATTCTTCAAATTATTAAACTTCTCTAACATTTTTTTAGCATAAAAATATGTTTATTGATTAGAATTTGAACAAATTATAAAATGTTTCTAGAAATATGCTTTTGGCAAAAATATTTTTTTTATAAAATTACAACTGATGTCCATATGTCAAATCTTAGCAAATGTTCTGTGCATTAGAATTATTAGGCTTTTAGGAGCAAACTTGTAAATTGTTTTAAATTTCATCTATTATTCTAATTATGTTGTCTTGTCATTTGCAAACTTATTCTGATTGCAACCCGTTATTATTAATATTTTAATTAATTTGTTGATTCTAAAATTATTAAAATTTCTAAGATTATTATTTAGATTATTGCTTTTAGTATCTGAATATTAACGATTTAAATTATGATTTATAGTATAAATATCTTACAAAATGAGTTTTGACTTTCAAATCACAATTTTATACCCAATAATTTGTATCTATTATTCTGATCTTATTGTGTATATTATCAACACAATTGAATTATATTATTTGTTGTCAAACATTACACATTTATTACAAATTGCATTAAAATCATGTGTTAGTATATGTGGAGAAAGAAATATTTATCTGATTTTCTGTTATTTGTTAATACACTTACTATCTAGCCTCTGATGATGTGGATTATCATCACTCTAGTGTACTTTATTGAAAAATAAAATTTAAAGAATTTTATTGATTAATGGATGATCAACTATAAATTACTTTATTGGTTTGAAAAATGAAAAGTTGAAAAATGCTTGTTAGTTTGAATGATGGATTATAATTTTATATTTTCACAATATTAGCATATTTAGAATTACATACTTATTATGAAATTATTTGAGTATTTGTCTATTTCATTTTATTGTATGCTATAATTATCACACTTAACATTAACTCAAAAGACATTTTTCTCTTTATTGTTTGATTTTTGAAATTATTATATTTTTGTAGTTGATTCAAGCTTCCCTTTATATTCTTCTAGAGTATTTATTTATTTTGATATTTTTTAGGTATGTCCGAATTGTTTTATTGGGTTAATTTTTAGCATTATTATTTTTAAATTATTTGATTCTTTTTTACATAAACTCTACGGATTACTTTGAGACTTTATCGATTATTTAAATTTATTATTATTAGATATTCAAAGATATTTTATTATATTAATAAATATTCAGTTTTAGAATTTTTTAGATTTATATAATTTTATCTAGACTTGCATAGATTGAGTTAATTTTAATTTATACGCTAGTCATGATAGTTCTAAAAAAAGACTAAAACCAAAAGGCATAGCAATCAATAAACTCCTACATCTAGGGGGGAGCAATCAGTCTATTTGATGAATTGAGTAAAATTTTAAATTAAATTAACTGAAATATTATTGTTATGAATTAAACTGATTAGAAAATATAAAAAATCTAACCAAATCAAATGGAATAAACTGATGTTTCATCCTTATCAGCCCAATCATATTAAAAATTTACAAAAATCGAATAAATTAAATTGAATAAACTAATTTTCTAATATTGTCACATTTCCAATTCTTTTTTTTTTTTTTTGGGTTTATTTTAGTTTCCAATACCTACATCAGTTAACTAAATCATTCTTAAAAAAAAAAAAAAAAAAAAAGAAATCAATTACTGGTTCCTCAACACAAGTGTCAGTATTAAACCAACCAATATCCAACCATTTGTTACATGATAAATATGAAATATAGATATTATAACACAACAAAGTCTCATACGTTTCCACTCATAGGCATTAAAATTTAAATTTATATTACAGCACAACAAATATAGAAGGAAAAACCAATCTTGAGATCTTTGAACTTTTTTTTTTTTTATAATAAACTTTTCAACTTACAAAGTTAATTATTAAATCTCTTAACTATTCAAGCTTGTCTTATGACAACCTTTTTTTACATTGTCGTTTTTCTCCTACCACCATTATGCACTATCGCTGCTGGCACTTTTGGTGTTTGTCTACTTGCCTAACGAAGGAGAACACAAAGATAAAGGCCGTATACAACAGTGATCCCTCTCCTCTCTTCTTCTTCTTCTTCTTCTTCTTCTTTTTCTCCCTTTTTCTTTCTGATTCTTTACCAACACACTCCTCTATAGAACTAACTATAATTTGCTTTCCCATGTATTTTCTTTAATTATTTTAGATACAAAACTGTAGAATTAGCCATAAAATTAAAATAAAAGATGAAAATAACTTTAAAAATATCTGAAGTGTTACACTGTTCACCAATTTCTAAGGATTGAGTGGCTTTTGGTATGGCATGAAAATTTAAAATGAAATCGAGAGCACAATTAGCATTTTGTATGAATTTAATAGAAAAATTAATAAAAAAAATTTAAATATGATAAATCAAATATTGAAGACTATTTTATATAACATTAAAAATTGAGGTATATTTTATTAAATATAATAAACTATAAAAGAGTTTATAGTAATTAAACCGATATTTTTTAATAGGATAGCACAAATTCTTGATTATATCACGTAGATTTTTAATTTGATAATATCACTTAGATTTTTAATATTAAAAAATTACATTAATGAAATTTGAATCACGATATCAAATTAGATGCTTTGCTAAATAAAAGAAAAGAAAAAAAAATTAAAATTTCATTGCCATAATGCACTATGTCTAATTTACAGTAGCAAAATTTTTTGTACTCCGTGAGACATACTCCGGATCTAGTGGCGTGCGGCCGTGCTTAATAGTTGACAGTGTGAGCGGCAATTTCGTCAAGTTGACTATTTGAAGGGTGATTTCGTTAATCAAATGATCCCTTTTTTTTTTTTTTTTTTTTCCCTAGAGGAGACTAGTCATTGCCAATTGTTTTGTTTTGGTCAGAGTAGAAATTTTTGTCCCATTACAATGAATGTGAGGAATTAATTCAAGAGTTTTTAACTCTTTGTAAGATTGAAAAGATTAATTAAATTAATCACTATATTTTAATTAAATTAAGTGATTGATAAGAACTATATTTTAAAATTTCAATAATCAATATGATTAAAAATTTTACAATTAATTCATTAAATGATAATAATTAATGACCCAAAATAGAAGTAACATCAGTCTCATGAGAGAAAGCAAAAAAAAAAAAAAAAAAAAAGTACTGTATAGACTTTGGACTAGTCCCAAAAAAATGTTGTTGGTCATGCACGTTAGAAGCAAGCGCGAAGCTGGATAATGGGGTTGGTGAGGTACTGAACAAATTGAACAATACAAAAAAATAAAAGAAAAAAAAAATACCACTTGTGTTTTTATTGGCCAATAAGGAGCTATAAATAGCAATAGATGGTAAGCTGATAACACCACCTCTACATTAGTTTTCTACTCTCCTCAATTCCTCCTCTATTAAACCTAATTAAGAGCAGTTAACTTTTTGCTTAATTAGCTTCATAGAGTTGAAGAAATGGCTCCAACAATGGCAGTATCATCCCACGGTGATTCCTTTGATCTTGCGGATTTTGTCATTAACAAAGGGAATGGAGTAAAGGGTCTTTCTGATTTAGGCCTGAAAAGCCTCCCTCAGCAATATATCCAACCCCAAGAAGCATTGATCAATATAATCCCTCAAGAATCCATACCTGTCATTGACATATCCAACTGGGATAGTGACCCAAAAATTGCAGAATCCATTTGTGATGCTGCAGAGAATTATGGGTTCTTCCAGCTGGTTAACCATGGTGTGCCACTTGAGGTTCTTGAGGGTGTTAAGGATGCTACTCATCGTTTCTTTGGGCTACCAGCAGAGGTCAAGAACAAGTATTCCAAGGACCATTCTTGTACTAATAATGTGAGGTTCGGTACGAGCTTTAGTCCTGATGCAGAGAAGGCTCTTGAATGGAAAGATTACCTTAGCCTCTTCTATGTTTCTGAAGATGAAGCTTCTGCATTGTGCCTTCTGCCTGCAAGTACGTAATTAATCAATCATGACTTTAACCAGTTGCATTTTATTAGTTGAAAATATTCATAGAAATATTCGAAAAGTTCGAACAATAAGATTCTTGATTTTCTTTCAGGGATGAATGCTTGGAATACATGAAAAGATCGGAGATTCTTTGCAAGAAGCTAATGACAGCACTAATGGAGAGATTGAACGTGAAGGAAATAGACAAAAAGAAAGAATCTTTATTAATGGGATCCAAAAGGATTAACCTTAACTATTACCCGAGATGTCCAAACCCTAACCTTACAGTAGGAGTAGGCCGTCACTCCGATGTCTCGTCCCTCACTTTCCTCCTCCAAGACCAAATCGGTGGCCTTTATGTTAGAGTAAACGAAGGAAAAGGAGGCCAAGATGGATGGGTTCATGTTCGTCCTATTGAAGGATCACTTGTGATCAATGTAGGAGATGCACTGCAGATATTGAGCAATGGTAGATACAAGAGCGTAGAGCATTGTGTCATTGCTAGTGGCAGCAAGAACAGAATTTCCATCCCTATTTTCGTCAACCCAAGGCCCAATGATGTGATCGGACCACTGCCGGAAGTTCTTGAAAGTGGAGAGAAGCCAAAGTATAAAAACATTCTTTACTCTGATTATGTCAAGCATTTCTTTAGGAAGCCTCACGATGGGAAGAAGACTGTTGGTTTTGCTGAGATATGATCATAATAATGTTTAATTACCCTAGTTTTCTATGTCAATTAAATTTGATTTTTTTATCAAATAAGCCACAAGGTGTAATAATAACACAATTAATTGTCTTCTTTCTTTCTTTTTTAATCTTGTTTATGATCAAATCTCGAAATTTTTTTTGGTTGTTAATTTCTTTCTTCTTTTTCTTTTTTTAAAAAAATTATAAATTTATTTTCGCTCCTGCTTGTTTCAAACCGTAACAAGTTACTATATATTGTCGCATACAAAGTACGTAAGCACGAAACATGCAACTGTCTAGATATGAAAAATCTATAAATTTTACATGATCACAGGCTACAGAAGAACTTTAAAGTTATCGTTTAGCAAAAATAATTTGAGAGAAAACCAAGAGAAGGATAAAGAGAAAGAAGAAGAGAAGAAATAAATTATACAAAAAGGAAACCAGAGAGTTTTGTAAACAATGGAAGGGATCTTAAGATTCAGCAGCCCAGTGACAACCTTGCTACCACCAATTCAGGCACCAATCGCCGCCGTTGAGGCCACCGTCATGGCTCTAAGAATAAACCCAACCCTCCTACCATTGTCACACGTGATGGCCCCATGCCCTCCGAACCCACGTATTGGAGGTTTCGACTGATAGTGACATTGTGGAGAGTGTATCTTATTATGCGAGGAAGAGAGGAAGAGGAGTTTATGCTGAGCAGAAACAACCCAGGTTGTAGGTTAGGGGGACTATCCATATTCTTATCAGGTGGACAGGGACAAATTGTGGAAGGAAGTGTGGTAGGCCGTTGGTGGCTTTTGGGCCTGTGGTTTTGATGGCTGGTTCGTTTGCTAATTCTTTGTTTGAGCATTTGCCTTTGGATGAGGAGGAAGGAAATGTGTAGTTCAGTCCACCACATCGTAGTCTTCAAGTGTGACTGAAAGTGGTGACAGCTGGGTGAAGCTAAGGGAGGAGGTAGTGGTGGGAGAGAATGTGGGGAATTATTTAATATATTTGATTATTAAATATTTATCATAGAAATATAATAAATAAAAATTATAATAAAAAAGGAAAAAAGGAAAGAAGCCAAATTGATACATATATATGCTTTAACTATCAATTATATGATATATTTTTTATTTCAATTTGGTCATATTTATGTATTAACAATCAATTATATGACATGTCACATGTATGTTTTAACAATCAATTATATGACATATTTTTCATTTATTATATTTTTAGATAATATTTTAAAGTTAGTTAAATTATAAATTTTTGTGAAGTTTATTATTTCATGGGCTTAAACTCACATATTTGAATTGACATATATTAAAGTTAGGATAAATATAAAACACTAACTAAAGTTTTAGGATAAATGAGAAATCAAACTTAAAGAATAGATGATGTGTCATTTTATCTCAGCAAGATTTAGGCCACATATGCAAGCCACATCATCCGTGACACACATCAAATGAAACTTGAATAGATTTGTAATAAAATGCATTCATATTTGAGCAAACTGATAATTTTGAAATTAGAAATAAAATTGAAAAATGAGTAAAATTCAGAATGATTGAAATAGTTAGGCTTTTTTTTCTCGAACCATAACATTTAGCAATATGAAGCACTAACTCTATCCTTACATTTTATAAGATTTGATGCTCAAGTTGCGTTGGAGAAAGTTTGTTGTGGTGATGTAATATTCGAGAGTGACAATTTGAATATTATATCTAGCCTAAAATCCGCTGAACCTGTGCTTAGTGAGCTTGCGACACTTGTTAATGATGTGAAGAGTTTGGCAAATGGTTTTCACAAGTGCTCCTGGTCGTGGGTTAGAAAGACTGCAAACGAGGTGGCACATGGTTTGCCAAAGATAGCGTCTGAGTCTGATATTTCAAAACCGCGCGTCTTTAGGAGCATTTGTTTGTCTTTCGTTATGGGATTTAAGAGAAATTTAAATTTAGCATTCAAAAGATTGGACACGTTTAAAAACTCGTCAAATAACAATAAAGTCGATTTATGTCTTAATATAATCATTTAATGAAATGTGTTTCTTACCAATACGTTAAACACAATCAAAGGGTTATATATAATTGTTCCCTTAACACAACCAATGAAACTCAAAGGACAAACTCGTTTTTATAACAAGATTTGTATATATTTCTTGAACAGAATTAAATTTACTTATTTATTACAAATTATACTTATTAATCCTTATTAATGAAAAATCCTTTTTATTTTAAAAAAATAATGGGTATAAACTCAATGAGAGAATAGTCAATAATAAGAGGTTTACTTTATATATATATATATATATATATATTCGTTTAAATGATACATCTTCCGTGTATTGAATAAAATATATCGAATGAGAGACTTGATATATATTATTCAATACATCTTTTCGTTCAAATGATCAATAATATTATGAAATTTTAATTAAATATCTAAATATATAATCAATTTATTATTATGTCGTAATTTCCATATAAATCTCCAATCTTCAATCTTTATTATTAATTCTCGAGAAGTCCATTAAATATGGGCAATTCAACTAATTTGTCTAATCCTTATAATTAGGTTTAAAATTTCAATTAACTATTCATTATCTATCAATTAGGGTTTCAAAATCCTCAAGTCATGTCCCAGAGTATCCATAATCCTCAACAATTTCTTTAAATTCAATTAAATCTTCTAATGATAATAAACATTTTTAAAACATATAATTTAGTCCAAATTTCTAATTAAACCACAAATTATAATCAATTATCCATTACTTTAACAATAAACCTCACATAACACCTTAAACAATCATATAATAGCCTATGAATACCAAAACAAATTACATAATTTTTGAAGACTTGAAATTGAAATTATTGAAAACAAAGAAAATACACACAACCTTACCAAGGTATTCATAATACATGAGAGTTATACCATTGAGATTGGATTAATGAATAAAAAAATTATATCTTGAGTCGGTCTGGCCAGGGCAACCGCGCATGGTGGCCGGAACTTCTTTCCAATGGCCAATAATGACACCGCCTATGTCAAAACGTAGATCACTGCTCTAGAAACCCATAAGAGGTGAATATGTACACCAATTCCCTCCCGTTTGGCCAGAACCATCCAAAAAACTAAGAACAACGTTGAAGTCTCGCCACCCTAGTATAGGTTATTTTTTATGACCAGTCAGGTGCCAAATGAAAGCTAGTGTCCCAAACTTTCCAACGCCTAGTCTCCCAAACTTTCCAACGCCGCCTCACTCGCTTGAAATGCAGGTAGGGAATGTCCGGTGTGAGCATTGAAAACTTGGTGGCTAGCACATGCTGCTAAAGGAATACATGCCATCGCATGCTGTCTTTTGTAGGTGATGGGGAGCCACTGATGCCCGCGGTGTAGGTCAATGATGGTCGAAGCATGCTGCTGGACCTCTCTTTTTCCTTTGCATAGGGGTTGATCCCATGTGGACCAGTGTAGCCACATAAAATATTATTTATTTATTTTTATTATAATAAACACACAAATACATATAACTAACATTCTCAAGAATCATTTAAATTATATTTATATATGAACTAAAATAATTTTATATGAACATTTGTTGAAATTTAATTTAAAATCTTTATTATTACTACCTCTACTTAAATAAAATCTGACTCTAAATATATTGTACATCATTTAATTTCATAATCATAAGTATTTAAATAAATTTAAATTTTACTTTAAAAAATACGTTATGCTCTTCTTAATATTGAATTAACTATAATATTAATTATATATACATAAATTCATATTATTTTTTAATAAAATTTCACTCTTATATAATTTAAATATTCAAATCAAATCTAGAATTCTAATAAAATTATAAATGAATATATTTTAATAATTCAAATATTTTTAGATCTAAGAAAAATATAAATTACAAATTAAGGTGTTATAATCTATTACTAGAAGTGGCTACATTTTCTTTCTTACCGTATAAGTGTTGTGTTATCAAAAGAATATGATTTGACCAACTGATTTTCTAGTCTAATGACAAAATAAAACTATGCGAGAGTGAACGTTAATTTAAATCTTATTAATATAATATTTCCTTTTAGTACTAAAGAAAAAAGATAAAGATAGGATTTATTCTATTAGAATCAGTCAACATTAAGCCGAAACAATCATCAACCTCTCAATCTGCATATAAATCCTACTTATGCTTCCATTTCATGTCAAAGTTCATACAATCAATTAGTTTATGTTAAAGCCTAAGACCTAATTATTGTATTTTCATTTTAATTGTTATTTTTCTATGTTAGAAGGGATTATCATCTCCTATACTGGACACTATGGGGTATAGTAGTTTCATTTGAGCCAAAAGATGTGCTGTGATTTTGTCTTCGAATTTGTAATGTAGACTCTTGATGGTTGCTATGAGTATTAAAATACTTGACGAGTGTTGATGACATTTTATTTGGTCAAGATGGGAATTTTTAATTCGATTAATTTGAATTCATTCAAAAAAGATCTAGATTTGATTTGAAATAATTTAAATTCAATGTTTCGGGTTTGAATCCCTCACATAGGAAGTTGTGTGCCTTTTATGGGTCATTTGATGTCAACAATATTAGATGTTCAATATTGGATTGTAATTCACCTTGTTTACTAACTAACTATGAGCAATCTAACCACACAATATCAATAAAAAACTAATTAATATATTATTGGAAGTAAGTTTAGTAACTTTTTTAAATGGATGGAAAGGATAATGAATATTAGTTCAACAATTAATACATATAAATAAATAATAGATAAAGCTTCCATATAAAAAAAAAAAATAAAACAGTAATAATTGGTCCCAATAACAGCTGATGACTGTGACAATTAAGGATTGAAATAGTTTTTTCTCAAATAAATTTGGATAAGTCTATACCTAATTAAGATTGCAGGAATTGTGAACGAATCTTGCTATTAAACAGTGTGTTGGAGTGATGCCTGCCTTAGTCAATTATTCCTACTCTCTCAACTTTTAATTCATTATTTTGACCATTTGATGCAAGTGCACAACAATTGACTGAATAATAATCATTAATCAATTAGCTATTGGTAAATGGATGAGGATTATCTTAATTAGTTTGCTGCAGCAACGAAGGCTAAGTGACATTCATGAATCAGCCAATTTACGTAGGTCTCAAGAACTTGCTTGGGAAGGGTGGCAGTGGCAGGTGTGACCAATTAATTATATTATATATTGGAAATCATTTAAATGCTATTGATAATTTACAAATCATCCATTTTATATTTAAAAATTTATGACAAAGAGCGAGGGCTACATTTTTACTTTCTGAAAAATTAATTTATATGCCAAATATAATTGAGTTTTAATTCTTGAAAAATAATATGTATGCTTCTCGAAAGTAAGATCTTACAAACCAAACGAAGCCGTTTTCAGGTTTAAATTGAAAATAACACACACACACACGCACACACGCACACACACACACACATACACACACACACACACACATATATATATATATACATGTTTCAGGTTCAGTACAGGACAGTTCGGTCCACATCTCGGTATGAGTATTACAAAATCTCTTGAATCGTTCCACTTGTTTATTTCCGGTCTAGTTTGTTATTTCGGTTTTTATACTAAACCAATCCAGATCCTTGGTCCAATTCAAAAATCTTCATTCTCCGTGCTCACCCTATCATTTAGTCCTCCCAATATTTTTTTTGTTACATCATTAAATCCTCTCATTAAATTATAATATTTTATCATTAAATAATTTAATTACTTTGCATCCTCTTTTATAAATAATTAATCCCTCGTTTTTAAAAATTTATTTTAAAACATCTACATCATTTGTTATGTTACATGAGTTAATCCTGTTAGAAAAATTAGCATGTTATTATTTATTAAATGGTCATTTTAAAGCCTCATTTTGAGTGGATTTTACTACTCAGTTGTAAAAGATTGAATCGAATTCATGTTATCCTACATGTATATGAATTGATATATTTATATACTTAAAATAATTAGTGGGTGAATAAAAATTGAAAACCCAAAGTAACTTCTAACTAAGGAAAGAAAGGAGTATAAATATTAACTAAGGAAAAAAAAAAAGTATAAAATGAGTTATCCCATATTTAAAAAAATCAAGTGGTTAAAGAGTATATATTAAGATATTCAATTATACAATAACAAGAAAGTAGCTTGAAAGTCTCCTTCTTGAATGTCAAATTTTATTTTTCTTTTCAAAATTTTAAGAACAGTGATTGTTAGAATTGTGAAATAAAATTTACAATATTAATGGAGAATTTTGAAGTAGAAGGGAGGCCAAAGGTTATTTATTGTAGTTGTTTCATGGCTAAGAAGTTATATAATCTTAATAGAGTTTAACGATGCGTTATGGACATTAATCTAATAGTTTTTTCTCCCACATATGCTCTATCATAAATAGAGTTTCAAATACACAATTGGTGCACTTATAAAATCAAATAACTCTTCTCATATTGCTCCTTTTGTAATAGAGTTGAGAGCTTTTTAGTTGGTTGAAGTCAAACTTTGTAGTGGTCAAATTTTTGGTTATATACTCTATTGTATCTTACGAGACTTCTATTTCTCTGAGACTGATAGTGAGAGAATAAATCTATTTTAAGAATACTATGTGTATTACAGGTCTTAGACTTTCTCATTCTACTTTTGTTTTTACTATTTTTCTCTTATTGTTTTCATTATTTCTATTTTCTATTCTATAGCAACTGTAATTGTTTACTTGTTTTATCTATATTGGTTTCTGTCTATACTTATATTGCGCTATATTACTAATAAGTCCATCTAATGAGATTTCGAAATTTTTTATTAGTAAATAACATAGAAGTAGATTTAAAAAAAAAAAGGTCAAGATATTTTTCAAAATTCCTAAGTAACAAATTCAGGTGCACAAAAAAAATGGAGAATTATGTGTAGCTTATTAATTTATCTGAATTAAAATCTTAAAAGTTTAAAATCTAATCATTCTTAAGTAGTGTAAAAGCGGAGATATGGAATATACTGTGAAAGGCAAAAGTATATAACAGAGATTATATAGCTCAAGACGATTGTAATCTTTGCAATTTTTTTTTTTTTTTTGGGGTTAATAGAATCACATTTATGAAAAGAAAATGTGTTTTACATAATTTAATATCTGTTTGATTCGGCATTTGTTAATTACTATTCATCAATTAAGTATTTAAACACTAAAAAATCATTTGATAAATATCAGTTTTCAATATTTTAATTTAAAACTAGCATTCAATGTTTAAAAGTATAATTGACTTTTAAATGCTAATTTTTTTAGCATTTGGAATATAAAATTGTTGTTTAAATTTTTATGTTAATATTAATTTTATATTTACCATTATATCAGTTTATATTTCATATAAAATTAATTAAAATATAAAATAGTAATTTTTAATAATTTTATAATCTAATTGTACTTTTAATCGCTAGATTAAAAAGGCTCTTAATTTTCTCCATCAACTACTTGAGAATTGAAATCATATAATTCAAAGGCTTATTGGCATCTAAAATCTAAACTTTTTCGAGTTTTAACAAAATTGGTCAATTCTTTTAATTTTGGAAAAATTAGCCAAAACTAATAAAATTTTAACAAATCTAGCAAAAATTCAATTTGATCAAGATAAAATGATATATCACAAGATGTGACAAGTCAACTGATATGAATTTTTATAAAAAAAATTAGTAAAATCAGTTAACATTAGTTAATAACATCAATTAACATTATTTTAACTCAATATTTTAAAATTGATCAAGATAGAATGATATATCACATGATGTGATAAATCAAATGATATGAATTTTTACAAAAAAAAAAAATTAGTAAAATTAGTTAACATTAGTTAACATCAATTAACATTATTTTAACTCAATATGTTAACGTAATACATCATCTTATTTTGATCAATTTGAATTTTAGTTAGATTTGCTAAAATTTTATTAATTTTGACTAATTTTGTCAAAATTAAAAAATTGATCAATTTTATCAAAACTAAAAAAAATTTAAATTTTAGGAGAAAAAAGCCTAATACAACCAAAACTAAACAATTAGCTTGTGTTAAAGTTAAAAATATTCTAATTATAAACTTCTTATTTTAATCATTTTTTTCATATGGAATGAGATTGTGAATACTAAATAAAAATGTACATTATGAATCACTTGACAATGTAATTACGAATACTAAAACAAATTGCACATTATGATACATATCATCAAAATCATGACACTTTGACTTCGCTAGTAGAATATAATAAAAAGGCAAATCAATGGGCTTCCACCCGATACCGTGATGGAGTCAATATTCCAAAATTTCTTGGTTTTGGTGCCAAAAAATATTTTATGGTAAAAAAAAGAATAAGATCATTGACTCATAAAGTGCCAAAATAAGTGGGACCAAGTCAACATAAACTTTGTGTTCTTTTTCCCCATAATAAGGTTTAACAATGACTTCAGTCATCGTCTCCAAAAAAAAAAAGAAATAGTGGGGTTAGCTGACACACGAATTCAGTGGGTGGCGACACCCGCATCATCGTCATCGTGAACTGCAGCACCACTCTCTCCTTTCACCGTCAAGTGCCAGCTTCCCAACGAGAGCTTGAACTCCCTCATCCCCTTCGCTACCGATAGTTGCTTGCTTGGTCCGTACGATGACAGGCAAGGGCATGGTGTTGAGGTAAAAGGTAATTGTGTCATTTTATTTGATTTTAATGGAAAAATTAGTGGTGTTGTAATATAAAAAATTTATAATTATTTTCAAAAAATTAAGAGATAATTAACATATTTTAAAAACTTTAAGAAACTTTTAATATTAATATAATATAATCCCTTTATTAGTCCCCACCCACTCACAAATTATGACCAATGGTCAAAGAAAAAAAAAGGAAGAATATATACCCACTGCCAATTGGCTGATTCCTATATATATATATCCAAAGCAAGTTCTTGAGACCTTCGCCAATCGGCTGATTCATGAATGTCCCTTAACCTTAATTAGTTGCTGCCGAAAAACTAATTAAGATAACCTAATAAGAAAAGCTAATGATAATCCTCCTCCATTGTCAAGAGCAGGAATAATTGACTAGAGCAGGCAGTACTCCAACACCACACCCAATTTAATCGTAAGATTCGTTCACAATTCCTTCAATCTTAATTAGGTATAGACTTATCCAAAATTATTTGACGGAAAATTATTTAAATCCTTACTTGTCACACTCTTCAGCTGTTAATGAGACCAATTATTACTTCATATAATATTGTATGGACGGAAAAAAAAATAATCACGAAACAAAAATTATTACTCTTTTTGTCCCCGTAAACATACATTTGTTTATATTTTCATCCAAATTAAGAGAATCTAAATAATAATACAATTGAATTACTTCTATTAAATAATATATCTTAAATAGGATAGCTCGTATTATTTCATCTACAATTAAATAATTGTAGTTTATATTTATTGATGTTGATAATAAGACATAATTGTAGTTTATATTTATTGATATTGATAATAAGACATACTCCTTTTGTTTCTATATAACTGATGCTTTAAGAGATTTTATTAGGATTAAAAAACTATTAATTGGGCTTAAATTTAGAGAAAAAATGAGTAATTAAGACTAAGTTACCCTTGATTTGAATTAAATAACTTTAAAATTCTACATAATATTAATAACTTTGGATTGATGAGTATAAGGACAAATATGAGAAAAACAATTTAAATTTCATTGATTATATAAAAATAATAGATAAATGAAATTTTAAATTTTCTATAAAATGTCAGTTATGTAAAAACAAAGGGAGTATTAAATATTACATATTAGAAAGGTAAAAAATTAATGATAATTTTTTTAAAAAAAGAACTATAATGTTAGATAAATAAAAAAATAAATCGATTTTTATGAGATGACCAAAATACTTCATATAATTGTAGGATTTATATTGTTTTAACCCAGTTTATGCGAAGTCGAAGTATGACTTGATAAAGTACTGTCCGATCTTAGTAGATTAAATCATATTTTTTTAATAAAAAAATAAGATTATATTGATGAAATTTAAATTCTAACATTATAATCTTATCTGATTATTAAACTAACATGCAAATTGATTAAACCATAACTTTTTACAATACAACACTTACACCATAAGAAAGATAACATAGCCACTTTCACTATTAATCACATAAAAAGATTTGTGTTTTCAATGGAAGAAACTAACGTGTAAATTCCAAATAATTTTTCACAAAAATTACGTAAATAATTATATATAAATAGTGGAAACAAACTATTTATATAAATGTAATGATAGTTGTTTGAACAAAAAAATCTCTTGTTTTATATATACTTTTCATTTTCTTACTTTCTATCTAATTTTCTCTGTGATTTTTTTTTTATTCTTCTCAAATCTCCGATCATGTTTAGCACCTCATGCTCTAAGAATTTTACGCTTCCATTCACTTTATTTTCTCGCTTGTTTTTCCTATCATTTTTCCCTTCTTTTTTTTCATCATCTTTTGATCCTTTTGTTGTTTACATAACTCTCTAATTTTCTTTTTGTATCATTTTTTTTTTCTCACTTATCTCCCTCTCTATGCGTCTCTTGATTTTCTCTCCCTAATCTTCATCCTCTCTCTTTCTCACTTTACCAATGTAGTAACAAAAATAAATTGAAATAGTAAGAAAATGAGGTTTGGTAAGCGATAACTTTAATCCTTGTGCTTATGTCCTTGGTATGTGACAATGTTTTGTGACTTGTTATGGATTGAAACAAGCAGGAACTGAAACAAACTTATAATTTTTTTTTTTTTGAAAAAAAAAAAAGAAAAAGAAGAAAGAAGTTTACAAAAAAAAATCTCTAGATTTAATCAATAAACAAGATTAAAAAGGAAGGAAAGAAGACAATTAATTGTGTTATTATTGCATCTTGTGGGTTATTTCATAACAAATAATAATAAATATAATTAACATATAACATGCGGATAATTAAATATTATTGTGATCATATCTCAGCAAAACCAACAGTCTTCTTCCCATCATGAGCCTTCCTAAAGAAATGCTTGACATAATCAGAGTAAAGAATGTTTTTATACTTTGGCTTCTCTCCACTTTCAAGAACTTCCGGCAGGGGTCCGATCACATCATTAGGCCTTGGGTTGACGAAAATAGGGATGGAAATTCTGTTCTTGCTGCCACTAGCAATGACACAATGCTCTACGCTCTTGTATCTACCATTGCTCAATATCTGCAGTGCATCTCCTACATTGATCACAAGTGATCCCTCAATAGGAGGAACATGAACCCATCCATCTTGGTCACCTTTTCCTTCGTTTACTCTAACGTAAAGGCCACCGATTTGGTCTTGGAGGAGGAAAGTGAGGGACGAGACATCGGAGTGACGGCCTACTCCTACTGTGAGGTTAGGGTTTGGACATCTCGGGTAGTAGTTAAGGTTAATCCTTTTGGATCCCATTAATAAAGATTCTTTCTTTTCGTGTATTTCCTTCACGTTCAATCTCTCCATTAGTGCTGTCATTAGCTTCTTGCAAAGAATTTCCGATCTTTTCATGTATTCCAAGCATTCATCCCTGCAAGAAAATCAAGAATCTTATTATTCGCGCTTTTCAAATATTTCTATAAATATTTTCTACTAATAAAAATTCAAATGGTTAAAGTCAGGATTGATTAATTACGTACTTGCAGGCAGAAGGCCACAATGCAGAAGCTTCATCTTCAGAAACATAGAAGAGGCTAAGGTAATCTTTCCATTCAAGAGCCTTCTCTGAATCAGGACTAAAGCTCGTACCGAACCTCATATTATTAGTACAAGAATGGTCCTTGGAATACTTGTTCTTGACCTCTGCTGGTAGCCCAAAGAAACGATGAGTCGCATCCTTAACACCCTCAAGAACCTCAAGTGGCACACCATGGTTAACCAGCTGGAAGAACCCATAATTCTCTGCAGCATCACAAATGGACTCTGCAATTTTTGGGTCATTATCCCAGTTGGATATGTCAATGACAGGTATGGATTCTTGAGGGATTATATTGATCAATGCTTCTGGGGGTTGGATATATTGCTGAGGGAGGCTTTTCAGGCCTAAATCAGAAAGACCCTTTACTCCATTCCCTTTGTTAATGACAAAATCCGCAAGATCAAAGGAATCACCGTGGGATGATACTACCATTGTTGGAGCCATTTCTTCAACTAAATGAAATTAAGTGAGAAATTGAGCTGGCTCTTAATTAGTGTTTAGCTATGGAGAGTGGAAAAGTATTGTAAAGGTGGTGTAATCCGCTTTGGTACGTATTGCTCTTTATAGCTCCTTGTTAAGAAATAAATCACACGTGGAATCGATGAGACTTATCCTTTTTTTTTTTTGGTTATATTATTATAAAATTCCTCCACCAACCTATCGTGACAGTCCACTTTCGTGCCTTCTTCCAAACTCATTTTAATTCTGAACAAAGTTTTGTATCTGACCAATCGTACCAACAATATTTGACTGAGTTTGGGAGGTTTCAAAGAATTGTTCCCCTACCTAAAAAGCAAAATTTTTTAAAAATGATTAGAACTATTAAAAGAACTAGTTGTGTTCTCTAGACTATGTGGTTTAAGCATTGAATTTGTATAATAATTTGGTGATTAAATGTTTATTTTGTAATAATTGAAATCTTCCTGATTGATCACTTTTTTTATGCTTTAAAATTATACAAAAAAATATTAATTAAAAGAAAAATATTAGTCAACTTACTTTAATCCCTTGTCCCATCAAAGATAAACCTTTCTATCTATATATTAGGCAACCCAAGCCAGGATCCTAAAGACTTTTTATGTCCTTTTTCAAATGTTACGGCCAAAATATATGTACTACACAAGCTGATGCAGATGATTAAGCCAATAGATAATATTTGTCTCTCAAAATTTATCCTAGTACACGTACTTATGGCGTTGAAAAGCAGGGGAGGATTGTAAAACTGTGGGCTCTCTTGCTCTCATTGCCTTTACAACAATTCATTTTCATCAATTCGTTAATAGTTCAATGTCTTTGTGTCAATCGGACTGCGGATTAAATTAATTGATTAGTTAGTTTTCAATTCCATTTATTTAATTGATTTAATCAATTCAGATTAATAAATTATTTTTTAAAAATTAAAATTAAAATTAAAATATAGAATATATTTTAAAAAATCCAAAAAGACAGCATAATAGAAATACATTTTTAACATAATTAAAATATATAAAATATTTTAAAAAACCCAAAAAGATAACATAATAGAAATATAGTTTTAACATTTAAATTTTAAGTGTAATAGTATAACTTTTACAAATTTTGAATATTTTTTAAAAATATGTAGTTTCTGGTTGAATTGAATTGATCGATTTACAATTCTCAAGTTTGAACTATTTTTATTTTATGATATTGACTGATTTTTTTAATAAACCAATTTACCCTTAGTTGAATTAGATTATTAATTGATTTTCAGTTGTATAGGTTTGCGCTGCAGGATCCATTGGGTCTGATAGTGAAAACATTGTAATGTAACGTGGGAACAAAAAATTGAAATCTTGATATGTATAGAAACTACACGCTCATCTTTGAAAACAAGATTTGAGAAATTGGGCCTGACACAGATGTACATGTCCATTATCATGAACTTATAGATCGAATCTATTACTCTATTTCTGATCTCAAATGAAAGCTCACATTTATCACAATCTTCCAAGTTCTTGTTCTATGGACACATATAAACTGACAGAGCACTAAGCATTATCAACATCGTATGTTGCCCCTGATTTTGAATGGTAGTCCCAAACAGTGCAGATCATTAGTTGTGCCCGAGGATCAGGCTCAAAAGGTCAAGAGAAGTGTTTTTCATAAACCAAATTTCTTAAAAAAAAGTTTCATAAAATAAAATTTCATTCTAAAATAAATTCATTCTTTTGATAATGACCCTATCAGTCATAAGGATTATTTGGCGATTATTGCTTCTTATGTTCATAGATACTCCTCCGATCTTATTCCCTTTAGGCATTCCTAGCCTGTATCCATCTCTCTTGAAACCATCATCTTTTGATCATGCCATTCTTGCCAGTAGATGTTCGTAAGTCACTGGATCTAGATTCTTTAATTCTTCCTCCCTCTTTGTCCTTTTGCCCTATTTTTCTATCTAGATTCCCTTTATAACCTAGCGAGTTTGCTCTAATTTTTTCTTAGGCCACTCTCATGGATTTTCAATCTAGCAAGCTTTTCTTCTCTTCTTCCCCCTTCAAAACAATCAAAACCCTTTCACATTCCTAAACTTTGAAGGATACAGACCTTGTTATTGATAAACACATGAGCTTCAAAAATCAGCTAATTCCTTCAATAATTAAAGAGGACAATCGAATGAAAGATCTTGCATTCTATTATATGGCGCACATTATATCAATTATCAACTCATAATAATTCATATAAATGATGGGGCCAAGCTAGTTCAAGGAATGTCAAATTCTATGGCTTTGTTTATCTCAATTGATAATGTACAAAAGTAGAAAAGGATACTTATGATGCCTTGAGATTTTTACTCCAACGAATGGAATCTTATTTGTGACTACTAACCTTTTATGAGCCATTGGAGACTAAAGTGACTTGGGGTCACACTTTGATACAATCTCGAAAAAGGGCACGTGTATGGATCATCGGAGAATTCTAAAAATGGGTTTCTTGATGCTTAGAGTCTATGGGCATTATGGAGGTTATTAAAGGGCCTTCATGGAGTAATACATTGACAATACTTTTAAACTAGAATGGAATCACTAGTCAACTTTTGTCAATGCAAAATTCTGATTGAGAAAGGGTATTGGTCCAAATAGATTTTTGAAAGACCCAACTTATCGTCACTTTATTAAAGATTCATGTTCGAGGGTTGGATACAACCTAGATAAAGTGTTAGGCATCCAAGCTACCTAAATTTAGGGATCAGGCCTTTAGGTGAATCCTTAGTTCATTTTACCTTTTTAACTTTATTAATCCATTAACCATTTTAATGACCCTAAATATACATCTAACATTTCCATCCATCCAAACACATCTAAACCAAACAAACATATAACCAAAATGGGTGTAGGGATACACAAAAGTCATATAGGGGTATGCATGCATAAGAATTATATATGATAAAGTATTAATCAAAGATCTTAAACTTGTAAAAGGATCCAAGAGATTAGTCCCATAACTCCACGGAATAAGAAACCTTAAACTATGTGTTAATATATGCCCTGATAGCTGATCAATTGGTTATGCCATGTACTAGATACTTATGTATCATTCATATCACCTTTTTCATATTGGCATCTTCATCTTTTGATATATTACTACTTGTGTAATATAGTTATTTAATATTTACCTTATATAATACTTCAGATAAAGTCCTTGGAATATAAATAATTTACGGAGGTAGCTTAGGATACTTATTGCATCAAAGTACCATTCCAAAATGTTCCTAATTAATGTATTATCAAGACTGGATATTGATAGTGCTATTGAGACTAGTATATATATGTCCTTATCTTAAAGGTTAAGGTAGTTACTAATTTCATAAGTATGCAAGATACTTAGGATATATATGTGTGTGTGTGTATATGTGTATGCACGCACACTTTTGTTGAACAAGTTCACTAAATAACTTGTAAAGAATAAATCATATGAAACAATATCTATGTGTTTATGATTTATTCAAATAAGGGGTGTGTAACCAGTCCTTAGACTTAAGAACACCATAGTATCTTATCAACTAACTCAGATACTTTCATTTATGATTTTTGTTGTCATAATCAAGAATCACTCAAAAGGCTTGTTTTGGGTATAACAATAGCTTGTGGAAGATAATAAGTGTTTAAGTGATGATTCATTAACCTAAAATATTTAGGGCATGTCCTATTAATTGGCTTCCAGTATCGGCTATGAATCATTTACCAAAGTAAAATGATGTGATCATTTTGAGTTAATAGTTGGAAGGAACTTAACATAATCAAACTGCTATAATATAATAGAAACTTTTGATATTCTATCATTTGAGTGGGATTTTTTCAATGAAAGGATCATATTATAGTGATGACCATTTTGCCAAAGGTACATGATCAAACCATCTTGATCATTCCTAGCTATATTGATCTGTCATGACATAGCAATAATCATGATCTTTAAATATGTAGCCAATCAATTATAGAATTGATGATAAATTAAATGATCTATTTAGTCATTAATTAATTAAGAAATTGATTAATAACTATAACTTACTTTTATTTTTAAACAAGTTAGGAAGCCTATAGGGTCAAATATAAATGGAATAAAATGGAGAAATTAAAATATATTGAGCGTAACTCAATTGAAGTTATCTTAGCTTAAGTAGTTAAGTGTAACTACTTAAAAAGTATAAAGAGAAAACTAAAATTTGGCCACATGACCGAATTCCCTAATGAGATTAATGTTTTTAGGAAGCTCATATATACAATAAGAGAAACACCAGGGTTAGCCATGCATGATATATCTTTTATGAGACAAAAAGGCTTTAGTGTAATTAGTAAAACAATAGTCGCCCCTCTTTTTTTGGCCATAGATAGTCAAGGTAAGGATTTTCTCCATTTGGTTTATATGGATACTTTAGAGGTTGACCATCTAAAGTGTGAAGCAATTGTGGTTTACTTCAACTCATTTAGGTAAGGGAAAGTTATGAAAAATGATGGATTCGACACCTAAGGTAATTCTCTCACTCTTTTGTCTTTTGATTGCAATTTTGATTTAATGAGTATCCATGGTTAGGAAATTTAAAATTTTAATCTTTCACTGCACATGCTTTACAGGAAATCCTAAGTTAATTATCTAGGATTCCTTTCAATATGAACATAAAAAATAAGAGGGAAGGAGTTATACCTCTCATTAGTTATCCTACAACCCATCAAATGATGTGTGTGATGTGTGTACAAAAAACGTTTTGCATATGGATTTGAACATGAGAATATGACAAACTAAAGCATAAGGAGGAAGGGATGCACACATTATTACAAAAGTAAACAAGAAAAAACATGATACAATGAGAGACATGAGGTCATAGGTAATTGGGACCTCTCCTATCATCCTTCCCATCACACTAAACTAATGGAAGCAACCAAACAAAAGATGGAATTAAAATTGAAAGGGATAAATTATGGAGTTATAATAGTAGAGGTGGTTTATACAGACTACTTAGTGGGATGCATAAACTACTTGGAAATTCATTAAAAAAACTATTTAGAAATTTGTGTAGACTATTGGGCCTTTTTGGGCAATCCTTAAAGGACTTTGAATGCAAAGATTTAAAACTCAAAGGATAAAGAAAAAGGGGAAAGCATAGAAGCCAAGAGGTTGGCTTTATCCTTAGAGATACCTTTTAATGGATTTTGTGCTAAAAAATATAATGATTCCAATGAGAAAATGAAAGGGTTTGGTTGGTTTATTTGTGGTTTTTTGTTTTATAGGTGTTTGAGCTTTTAAGATTTTTGTAGAGGTTTTAGTGTTTAAGGTCTCATTTTGACAAAGTTTTGCTAAGGTAAAAATGTCCTTAATGCCTCCTCTTTTGAGGGACTACTTATAAAGGAAGGGAGAGTATACTTGTGTTGGGTGTACAAGAAGCAGTCAATCCTTCTCTCTTCACTATCTTAAAGCACTCAATCCCTCTCTCTTCACTATCTTAAGGAATTGGATAAAGACATTCTATAGAAATAGGATTAAGGAATTCTTTAGAAGTTAGAATTTTAAGTTCATTGTACAACTATGAAATTGTCTGTCAACCACTTGAAATTATGTAGTTTTATGTTCAATATAATTGTAGGACTAGGTATGTTGTTTTCAATATATGATTCATAGTGGAGTTATTTTTCATTAGACAAGTTAATTTAATCTAGACCAACTAGTGATCTAGCTCATATGGACTAAAATGATCATCAATATCAAATTTATTTAATGAAGATAAGGCATATCAAGATTAAATATCATTGACAAATAACATAATAAATTAAAAACTCAATTATGATAAGGTATTAGACTTACAATATCAACTTTTCTTAATGTAAATCTAATAGCTCAATAGTTTAAGTATCTAAATTGCAAATAATACTGTCTGCCAGATTTAACTCTGATTTCGTTTTCAACTTTAGGAAATTTAATGATGTATATTGATTTTTATCTTCAATTTGATAGTTTTATTTTATTTTATTTTGTGGTAACAACCATTTCCCTTTCTCTCAACTTGAAACTTATTAAAACAATAGGTTAAGCATTAGTTAGTAGCGAGACTTTGGATTGCATAGAACATATATATGCGTATCCTTTGAAACAAGAAAGAAATAAAATTCACAAAATAAACAAATTCATGACCCCAAAAAAAAAAAAAATCTTTTGCATATGTAGATTTAATCAAAGGTTTACCACTTTACAGTATCAACCATTATAACTAAAATACAAAACAAGAAAAAAAAGGAAGTAGACGCAATGGTACTTTTACATGCAACGTTTGTTTGATCAGGAATTATGAAAGTTGCTTATTGTATAATAGTAAAAGAATTAAGTTCTTAATCATAATTAAGTTCTTAATTTTGATCAAATCTCAGCAAAATCAACAGTCTTCTTGCCATCATGAGCCTTCCTGAAGAAATGCTTGACATAATCAGAGTAAAGAATATTTTTATACTTGGGCTTCTCTCCACTTTCAAGAACTTCCGGCAGTGGTCCGATCACATCATTAGGCCTTGGGTTAACGAAAATAGGGATGGAAATTCTGTTCTTGCTGCCACTAGCAATGACACAATGCTCTACGCTCTTGTATCTACCATTGCTCAATATCTGCAGTGCATCTCCAACATTTATCACAAGTGATCCTTCAATAGGAGGAACATGGACCCATCCATCTCTGTCGCCTTTTCCTTCGTTTACTCTAACATAAAGGCCACCAATTTGGTCTTGGAGGAGGAAAGTGAGGGACGAGACATCGGAGTGACGGCCTACGCCTACTGTAAGGTTGGGGTTTGGGCATCTTGGGTAGTAGTTAAGGTTAATTCTTTTGGAACCCATTAATAAAGATTCTTTCTTTTCATCTATTTCCTTCACGTTCAGTCTCTCCATTAGTGCTGTCATTAGGTTCTTGCAAAGAATTTCCGATCTTCTCATGTATTCCAAGCATTCATCCCTGAAAGAAAATCAAGAATATTGTTAATCACGCCTTGCAAATACTAATATGTCTGCCTAATTCTGCAGCAGGTAAAACATTCAGATTCTTTCTGTTTAGAATTTCCATGAATAATTTTTGCAAATAAAAATGAAACTGGTTAAAGTTATGATATAAATTACGTACTTGCAAGCAGACGGCCATAATGCAGAAGCTTCATCTTCAGAAACATAGAAGAGGCTAAGGTAATCTTTCCATTCAAGAGCCTTCTCAGCATCAGGACTAAAGCTCGTACCGAACCTCACATTATTAGTACAAGAATGGTCCTTGGAATACTTGTTCTTGACATCTGCTGGTAGCCCAAAGAAACGATGAGTCGCATTCTTAACACCCTCAAGAACCTCAAGTGGCACACCATGGTTAACCAGCTGGAAGAACCCATAATTCTCTGCAGCATCACAAATGGATTCTGCAATTTTTGGGTCATTATCCCAGTTTGACATGTCAATGACAGGTATGGATTCTTGAGGGATGATATTGATCAATGCTTCTTGGGGTTGGATATATTGCTGAGGGAGGCTTTTCAGGCCTAAATCGGAAAGACCCTTTACCCCATTCCCTTTGTTAATGACAAAATCCGCAAGATCAAAGGAATCATCGCGGGATGATACTGCCATTGTTGGAGCCATTTCTTCAACTAAATGAAAGCAATTGACAAAGTTCACTGAATGGAAAACTAACACAAAAGCGGTGTAATCAACTCTGGTGAATGTGTCGCTATTTATAGCTCTTCGTTATCACATGTGGAATTGACGGACTTATCCTGTTTTTTTTGTTATATTATTATAAAATTATTTTACCAACCCATTGTGACAGTGTCCACTTTCATGCCTTCTTCCGAACTTATTTGAATTCAGAAAAATATTTTGACCAATCGTTTGCTTGTTTTAAATACATTACCCACGTTGTTTGACTGAGTCTCCGAAATTCCAAAGAACTGTTCCCCGACCTAAATCGCAAAAAATTTCCAGTGTAGCGACAAATCACATCAACAAGGAAATCGCGCTTAGACAACATTTGACTATTTTTTTTTTAATACAGAACTTATTTAACAATTTATATAAAGTGAATAAATGAATAAAAATATCTTGTAAATAAACTGAAAAAAATTTATATTTAAAAATAAAATTAAATACAGTCTAATAAGATTATTATTATTATCATAATCGTATTTAACATATTAAAATTTTTTTAAAAGATATAAAAGTCAATAAGAAAAGATGTAGAATTAAATAAAAAACAAAAGATCGAATATCTAAATAAACAAATTTTATATTTAATACAAAAAAACAACCAGTACTACGTGAAATGCGATTTAGCTACCCATCACTATTGTTTTTAAAATTAAGTGGCCACTTCATGTATTATGTCTTCAAGATTTCACAATACAATGCACTCTTTTCGTTTCTAAATAACTAAATAACTGACATTTCAAAAATTTATATAGATTAAGAAAATAAATAATTATAATCAATGTGGACTAATATTTGTGTTTAACAAAAATTCTGCATTATAATATTAATAAAAAAATAATTAATTAAAAAGAGAGAAATTGATGATAAATATAAATTTTTTTAAAAAATAATTATTATTATGTTAATATTTTAAAAAATAATAATTATAATAAAATAAATTTTTTTATAAAACGTTAGTTGTTATTAACAAATAGAGAGTACTAATTAAACTTAATTATTTGTGGTTTAGGCATTGAAGAAGGCAGCTTTGCATAATTGCACGTGCATTGACTTGGATGCACTTGATTAAGCCAAAATGCATTGTTATTTGTCTCTCAAAACTCATCCTGGTACACCTACTTAAGGCATTGAAAACCGGAGATGGTTGCAAAACTGGGGGCTCTCAAACTTGTTCTCATTGCCTTCTACAACAACTCATTTTTTATCATTCTGCCAACATTTCAATGTTTATTTTATAATGCAGCAATATTTTTAAAATTAGATTGAGAATTAAATTTAATTGATTATTTTTTTAATTTCATCAATTTAATTAATTCTATTTAATTTGTTATTTTTTAAAAAACTAAAAATATATATATAATATTTATAAATAATATAATATGATAATATAATGGAAATGTATGTTTAACATTTAAAATGTAATGTGAAAGCAAGAGATTGAATCCTGTTATGTATCAAAACTACAAACTTATCTTGGAAAATAAGATTTGAGAAAGAAAATAAATAAAAAGCCCATATCTTTGAAACCAGGGAAAAGAAAAGAAAATATTTTTTGGGAGATGGAATATAAATAAATTTATTAGAGTTCCACTTCTCATATATCTTTGTACATCTCCTAACATCCTCCCTCTCATCCTTCTACTGAAATGGTTGGAACATAGCATAATTCCACTATCGTTTTTTTTTTTTTTTTAAAAAAAATACTGATTTTATGAATTAGTAGTATTTTTGGTTTGCTTGAAAATTTTTTAAATCATCGGTTAAATTTTCAAATTTTATGAATATAAGAAGGAATTTTTATTGGGATTTTTATTCTGTTAACTGAATTTTTCTGTTTTATATTGGTTCAAATAAATTTACTTGTGTTTGTCTTATAAATGTAATTACAAGCTGAACATATGATCGACTACAAGATGGAAATTTGACCTTTTTCTCTAACTCTCATTGTAAATATGGAAGTTCAATGATACATCTTTTTTTCTGTTCCCCCCCTTTTTTTCCCATAATGGATTATATGCATCAGCAATTAGTGAAAATACAGTAGCTAATAGATGCAGCTTCAACATTTAAGGGCTATTTGATATCAATAATGGAATCTGTTTTTAGTTTTTGTTTTTCTAAATTGAACAGTGTTTCCTGAAAAGACGAGTTACAGAAATAAACAGAAACCATCTGTCATGATTTTCATGGATTTTAATAAACATAAGTGAATACTAATTTCACATACTAAATAAGTACATTCTTTTTAGCGGCAAACTATAACTATAATCCATCCGGTAATGCTAGCTAACATGCCAAGCTCATTAACATAAACAAAATGAAAAAAACAAACTCTCAGCTTCTGATGAAAAAAAAAGGCATTAAACATTGCAAAAACATTTGGGTAACTTATGACACTACCACAAACTTATAGGTGAGACTCGCCAAAACTCAACGGCAAGTCTATGCAGCAACAGATGGCTTGGAAGCAGCAGAAAGTTTGGACCTCCTCCTTGCCAAGCTCTCACTGCGTCGTTCTCGCTGCTCTTTCAATCTAGTGGCAAGAAGTCTCTGGTATTCAGCTGCCTCAGCCTTGGCCTTTGCAATTCTCTTCTTTTTCTCTGCAATCCTGGCACGCTTCCTCTGAAGTGTCAAAGGAGTTACAAGCCTCTGTATCTTTGGAGCTTTACTGACTTTCTTCCCTGCAAACCAACCAAAAATTGTAGATTATTATTTCACATTTAAGAAAAAAAAGTTATAACAAGCCCTTCCTTCAAAGTCTCAACACCGCTGATTGGCCCTTCTGCCCACTATGGCATTGTCCACATCATCCAAAATAACAAAGAATGAATGAATACCTTAAACTCTTTTATACCTTTCTCTTTGGATGCACTGCCGCTAGGGGAAGGCAACAGGTTTTTCTATTTTTCTGTTGGAGGCATTTGGTTTGGATGGAAGGAGGTTTCCCATTAATTTGAAATTACCGGCATTTATACGAACCAAATAAGTTACATGCAAAATTTCACATTTCGAAGCTTGTTGACCAAGACTCGGTACACTGGAGGAAGTGGTCCTTTGACAGACCTTGAAAAAGATTTAGTCCTACAAAACTAAGATTTAATCCTTCGACAGGTCCTTGGACTTTTCTCATTTACCCATACTAGCACACAACAAAGCCCCCTTAGAAAAAAAAAAGCTTATAACTAACAAGGCAAACTAATCAATGCACACCTTAGAACTAAAAATCAAATGCACCAGAAATTAAAAAACCAAATTACTTCTTTGGCTCAAAATGATAAACATCCTTAAGCATAAGATCCAACTCACTAGTCCACCTCAAGCTTTTGTCCTAGAAATAAGAGAACTGCAAATAGACTCTCAAATATATTTATTAAATACACAATAATCATGTATTTGCAACATCACATTTTTTCTAAAAAACATGCATTTTGTACTAAAAGCTAGAAAATTAAGCAAACTAATTTATCAAACACTATAGTTCCAAAAGCAAAATTGCAGCTTCACAAGAAATTTTCTCTTTCAAACCAAACCAAAAAAAAAGAATGAATACGAAAGAAAGAGAGACGAGAAATAGTACCAGATTTCGTTGTAAAGGTTCTACGGTATGTGTTGACATACTTGCGGACATCATCCTCCTTGGACAAGTTAAAAAGCTTCCGTATCTTGGATGCCCTCTTGGGACCTCTCATCCTAGGTTTTTCAGTGTCAGTCAAACCAGGCAAATCATTTTCACCCTTCTTCACTATAACCAAGTTCAGAACAGAAAGGTCGTGACTAACAATGCACCCACGAACAGATTTTCTCCTGCGCTCCCCATTGCGTCTTCCATATCCACGGAAGCATTGGGCACCTGACCAAATAAACAGGAACATAATTTAAATCATTAATGTTCTGCCTCGCATAATATGCTTAGCTCAGAACAAAATAATGATGGAAAAACTTTCAAAAAGGCCCAACAAGCTACAGCCTACAAGAGAGGATTAGGACACCATTTACATTGAGTCAGCTATCATAATAGGAGTCAAAATCTTTCTTCAAAGAATAGAAATTGTTCCAAACTAATATCAATCCTACTCAATTAATCTATCTATACAGCAGAATACTTCAGGGTGGGATTCCAACACCTAAAATCAACTTATTTGAAGGTAATTTTTCTAGACCATCAATTGATTTGATATCCAATTCCACTAAACACTAACCAAGCAATCTAAACCAACCTCTGTGCAACAACAGACGGACACGACCAGGAGTCAGCACTCCCTGCTTCATGGGAAATCCTTGCTTGTCACAGCCACCCATGATCTTGAAAACATACCCCTTGAACTCCTATTGAACATCAAACTTTACATTTTTTGTTTAAAAAAAACCCGTATATTTCCAATCATCAAATCCTTAAAAATAATAATTAACCACTGTATCATACCTCACCAAGAGCATCTCCACTGACCTCCTGTGATATCCTCTTGTCAAAAAAAGCTCGGCTGAAGTAAAATAAATCAATAGATAAATAATATATAACCCACTTTACATAATCCTATTCCAAATTTTCTACAAACCAAACAAGAATCAAGGGGAAAAAAAACCCAGTACAGAAAAGAGGTTAACAAAGAGAAGATAAGGGAAAGATTACAGCTTTTGATCGTCATCGATCTCTAGCTTCTTCTGGCATCCAGTAGTAGGATTTGCGATGTTGAACTGCACCAAAACATAAGTAAACTTTGTGTTGTTAAGAAAGGAATTAACAAAAATAAATGAATTTGATATTAAAGATTTGAGCCTTTTGAGTTGCAAAGTGCAAACCTTCATCCTGCTGATTCAGTGTACCTCTGTTTCTGTGAGTATTGCGTAAGTGTGTTAGTTTGGGTAAGGCAAAGGAAAAATATTAGGGCTTGGGAGTATATAGTTGAAGGTCTTATGGGTCGGGTCTGATGATGTTACGTAAAATTACACGTTGTATCTTTTGTATTTCATTTGTCTGGCTTGGTTGCCCACCCATTCTTTATTTTCATTGATCCTTATTCTAATGGTCACATTGTTTTTTTTTCATTTAATGAGCTATATAATGATATAATTCTTAATAAAAATTTTAGTTTGTGTAAAAAGTACTTTTAGGTTATTCCACACATCAATTGAGATTTGAATAACCTATATTAACTTGATGCATTTAAAAATATTTATTATTAGACCATAAAATTTAAAATAACTTAATGAAAAGAGCAAATTTTCTTAATTATTCATATTATATTAAACAATTTTACCTTTCTTAAACTTCGAAATTTCATCTCAGTAATTCAGTTTCAAAACCTAATATTTCAATTTTATCTGTCCCAGTTATTCACTAAGAATTTCATATTCATTTAGTAAATGTTTTTGTTTTGCAAGAAATGACCAAAATATCTCTTTGCAGTGGAAACAAGAAAAAAAAAATTATCTCATTTTATAGTGATGAAATTTTTTTGTATTTGCACATGCAGATTTAAGTTAATCGATTAAATGCATATTCACTTAAATAGAAGATTTAAGTTTGAATCCCTTATCCAAACTAATATATATATATATATATATATATTTCTGTGTGTGTATTATAGCTAAAACTCAAGATATTAGAGTGAAATAGTCATTTTATTCAAAATATTAACTATTACCTTTGCTTCATCGCTAATAAGACCAAGTAACTCAAATGGAACAATAAGCTAATGAGCCAGAAGAAAAAATAGCATTCCAAAAGTACATTCTTTTAGAAGCTTGAACAAGACAATTTTACCAAACTGTTTGTGACGGACAAAAATTGCTTTACGACATTAGACTAATCAGTAGACACAAACAGGCAGCTTTCCAGCTTGTCAATAGCTTGATACCCCCTATTCATCCTCAAAGGTGTTCTAGCATTCAAGAAAACATCAGCCTGGAAGCATATCTTCCAGTGAGCATTCTAGCTGCTACAAGTCCTGCAGCTAATGCCGCCCCAAATAAGGCATGTAATCTCACACAATAATACTTTGCCATGAAAATCTTCCCTTTGTCCTGCAAGATTACATTCTTTTAAGCAATTTCAGACAAATTAGAGAGAAGTAATAAAATCTCACCTTATGGTTTTCTTCCACATATCTAACTACCAGTTTCCCCATAGGTATCGTCAAGGCACAGAGAAGCTGCAACAAACGATGATTATTCGATTAAACAACATTACAAGGGAATTTTTGTTTTTTTCAGTTTAGGACCAGGTATCCAAAAGTCACATTGGGTTTACTAATCCGGATTCAAGCCAAGTCAGACCCTGAACAGGAGAAACTCTCTCAATGTTAATTTTCTCCATTCATAAGACTCAAACTCGAGGCTTGCTTAAAGGAAACCAAACTAGTTACCATTCAGACCAATTAATATTGGTTACAACAGAATTATTTATTAAAACAGAAGGCATACCAATTAATTTTAACTTACAATGCAAGTAAAAGGAAGAGCCTTGCTAAGACCGAAAGCAAACAAAAGACAGTAGAGTGCCATGATTGCTACTTTAACGACTTGAGAACCTCTTTCAGTGCCAAGTCTAACCTGCATTGAAATAAATAGATAAAGATTCTAACTTGACTAGATAAATGAATCATAAACAAATGAGGATGAGCTAAGTATACACACCAAAGGCGATATTTTTCCAACAGCTCTATCTCCTTCTATCTGGTTGATGAATGTGATAGTTAAAGTCGGGTTTACAGTGAGTCAACATACAACAGCAAGATGATATTAAAGAAATTAAACAAGAAAAAAAGATTGAGAGACAAACTTGATGAAAGTGACTACAAAAGAGGATTAACGATGTTGTGATGCCAACAAGGAATGATAGAGAAAGAATGGTGCCAGTTAATGGAAGATTGGTCATCTCACTGCCAAAACAAATAGCAATGACATTAGTAATGCCCCAAAGGCTTGAATTGTAAATAAATAAAGTATACAACCTTTCACTGCCCAACAGCAAGTAAAATGCAGTAGTAGCAAATGGGCCAAACGCTGAAAAGCACAAGGGCTCACCCAATCCTTGGTAACTCATTCGAAATGGTGGGCACTGCACATATAAAACACTGCTTGGCATCATATGTTTCTTTCAGAGTAATATAACTTGAGACAACTAGAACACAGAAGATGACACTGAAATTTTTAAATAGATGGGAATTCAGTTTTTCAATCCAATAAGGTTTTCTATATACCTGATATATGTAACCGCAAGTAATTGCACAAACCAGCAATAATATTGCCTGCACACTGCCGGCCCCTAAAGATGTCCATGTCAGCCCCATTAAGCCAAGGGCAAGTGATAAGTAAGCAGCAACAAGGGTTCCTGAACGGCTTCCCATAGCCATGGCAAAGCAAAATTAACCAAATCTTACATTTTCCATCAAGGAATGGCTAAAAACAAAGAACGAAAAGCATAGTAACATGAACAGACAGATGAAGAACTTACGAGCCAGCCAAGTTTACTACTGATTCTTTCTTGTTCGTATCTGCTCCTGTATCGAAATCATATACATCATTGCTGCCATAGGCAATGTATAAGAATTTTAACTGCTCCAAAGAAGCAATAATAACCTAGAGACGAGCTTTAGGCCACACCAGCTGCAAGCCAAGATGGTTTTACTATAGATGTAATGATACACTAGTGCAGTGAAGATACTTAACCATTTACAGGGAAACCATAGGAACTTTAAATCTTTTAGCAACCGAACTCAGAAGTCATTAATCCTAAACTAGTTGAGTTAGCAACAACAAGGAAACTAATGTTGAAATTCGATTCTCACACAAATATGTGGTATGACACCCAGTTAGGCATGTAGGGAATTTTCCTATAATAGAACACACCTTAAATTGAGCCAAGTTATTATGAGAATCGAAGAAGCCAATAGCACAAAATAGCGCCAAGCAGAAAACATGCCTGTCTGCAAATAAGCTGCTGCACCACCCACCTATTTCCAAAAACTAGAAAGAGTTAAAGATAAATGAAGTGTCTATAGAGTGAAAATTGCGCTACATACCAGCCTCCAAAGTGAACAGTAACCGCAATAAAGTTAAAGGAATTATGAGGGCTTAGGAATTTTGTTCATGTTAATGCATGGACTAATCTTACAACTCAAGTTTAAATCATGTTCACACTTCATAAATGATGAGAAAACTTACGGTGAGAGGAACCAAAGCAACTGAGTAAATTGGCAATTTGATTGCCCTCCATATCAAGGTCAATTTTGCAATATCTTCTTCTTTTTCCCCTTCATATGAATCACCAGTCAAATTAGTTGTACTCAGAGAAAAAATCTGTCCACATTGGCTTCGTTTCTTGCTTCCCAACTGTCTTGTATAGAAAAATTCTTGGATGCTACAACAGAACTGTGATGATCTTTTACAATCCTTTAAAAACAAGACTCCAGAAAAAGCCCTGAGAAATAAACAATAACAGCATATATCTCAGCTCTCGGATACCATTTTAAGTAGTATTTCAGCTCTAAGTTACCCACCAAACTATATCTCTCAAAGATTCCATTTTAATTAACCAAATTCAATAGAAAATTTGTGTTCATATACAAAACAGATTATTCTATAAAGAAAAGCAAAATCTAACAGATAAAGGGTGTTCCTTGCCTTGTTGCATAACTCCGGTTGATGAAAGAGTCATGATGTTTGTTTAGACCAGAGACCAGATTGATGTTACAGTAGGCCACTGCCATAGTTTTGCAGTGTTATGACCTGCAAGCAAGAAAGGATAAATCTCTTTTTTTTTTTTTTTTTTACATTCAATAATAAAAAGCAATTATTTTCAAATGGTTGAGAAAGAAACTATAGATAAACCTTAAAGGGCTAGTCTTGGTCATGCCTCTCTTTCTCTCTGTTAGCCTAGAAGAGATAGATAGTACGTTTTCAAGGCCATTTTTAATGTGCTGGTGAAGTGTTGGCATAGAGGACAATAAATAACCAAGAAGTTCATAACTGTAACTGGAAACTGACAAAGGGAAAGAGAGCGGTAAAGCCATCCTTGGAGCGTGATTCAGTCACCAACGAAGTGTTGCCATGTCAACATGAGGATGAGGATGAGGATGAGGATGAGGATTGTTGTCAAGTTGAGTGGGTTGCTACCAAGGCTGTTCATCCAAGTTTGCAAAATGGTTCTGTTTCTAGGTCTTAATTCTTTACAGAGGGAGAGAGTCCAGCCCACCATATGGCTGAGTTGGCCGAATGGGACTAATACTCTATTGGGCTTAGTTTTAAGGGGAGTTATGGATATGGAAATCTAAGCCTGCGCTACTAGAGTGGCACTTTGCTTTCAGTTCTTATATAATGAATCTCGAACCTGTAATATTAAGTTCTAGCGTACGTGCAAATATAATAAATATTTTAGAATCAATTAATAAATAATTATAAATGATGAACATCAAAAAGAAATATGATGATGTAATTACATATGTAATGAATATTATATATCTATTTGATGAATATTATGTTAATGAATTAAATATGATGAACATAAATATTATAATTAATGAATATCATCCAAAATTATTTATATGTATGTTATATTTGCACATGTATAGGTGTGCGAACCACAATGCTATAAAGTTTGGAGTCCATGATCTAATTTGTGTTGCACTTTAATCTTAAAAAGGCAAAAATATGCAGTATTTTTAAAATCAAATTGACGATTGAATTGATATGTTATTTGATCAATTTAATTAGTCATAAATTTGTATATTACATAATAAATAATAACTTTTAAATAAATTTAATATTTAAATAATTAAGTGATTAATTAATTAAAATTAATTTATAATAATAATTAAAATTTAGTTATTATTTTACAAAAATTTATTATCAAGTAAATAAAATAATCAAATTAATTTCTTAAAATTTATAACCATGTACTGAGCTAGTTGTGATAAAGAATTATTTATTATTTATACCTTCAATTTTATCTGACACAATCTCAAGATTTATCAAACTTGAACGAAATAATTTTAATAATCAATCAAATAATAATATCAAGTATCTTAAAATCAAGAATAAAATTAATAAAATAATTACAAACTTATTTATACCTTCAATTTTATCTGACACAATCTCAAGATTTATCAAATTTGAACGAAATAATTGTTAATAATCAATCAAATAATAATATTAAGTATCTTAAAATCAAAAATCAAATTAATAAATAATTACAAACTATATATATATATTTCAAAAAATTATCTATTGATTTATATATTTAATTTTATGTTACACAATTTTAAGAGAAAATATATTAAATTTGAATGAAATAATTATTGCAATTTATTATATTACTATCAGCCCTTATATACTTAGAATTTTGAACAAATAATGAAATTAAATTAAAATTTAGCTTCCTATTTATAATTTTTTACTTTTTAGGTTTTTCTCATTTTATAATCAAAGTTTAAAATTTTTACTTTTTAGGATTTTTTAATTTCTTGTTCAAAATATCTTGGTTTCTTGTTTATAATTTTTACTTTTTTGATTTTTTTAATTTCCTATTTATAAGTAATTTTAGAATTTTTATTTTTTAGGTTTTCTAATTTCTTGTTCAGAATTATTTTTTTAAATGATCTTGACGTTCTATTTAAAAATTTTATTTCTTAGATTTTTTAATTTATAATTTAGAAAGTTTTTATTATTATGACAATTAAATTTTCTAATATCCTGTCTAGAAATATTTTGTTGATATAACAGTTTTTTATAACATAATCAATATATATTATTAATTTCAATCTCATAGTTAATTTTAAATAATTATATATTATTTGTCAAATAATTTATATAATATAACCACGACTAATTTATTTTCATTATGTTATAAAAAACAATCATATCAAAAAGAAATTCTATATACCAAATTATAAAACTAACTATCATATAAAAAAATGTTATAAATAAGAAAAAATCTAAACTATTGGACTAGGATGGTCAACCCTAAGTCTTGGACCTCTTTTGTTCCTGACAAAGGAGATTGATCATATCTAATGTTTCAAATTAGTGTTGTTTTGCAGTTTTTAGTTAGTCTCTAAGTTGGAAGTTGAAAAAAGTTAATAATCTTCAAAGAATGCAAAATGACTTCTAAATCGCAACAGCAATCTAAGATTCGCGACCATAATCCACGAAGAAACTTGCTAGAAATCAGATAGGGGAAATCGCAGAGCCATTCTCGATTGCGATTTATTCAAAAGAAGGAGTCCAAAAATGCCAGACAAATTCACAGTGTGTGTCACGCCTCAATCGCGACTGTGAATTTCGAAGTAACTCAAGAGGGAATCAAGTCCACAACTAGAGCATGACGAGTGTCCAAAGTGACCGTTGGAAGACAAAAATCGCGAAGGCAATTTGTTGGTAGCGACAACAATTCGTGAAGTGGAGAATGCAAGTTCTAGCAGACGAATTCGCGTACTCAGTCGCCTCCTGCACAAAGTAATTCGCGACCGCTACTTTTTATTTAGCAGTTGAAAGACAACAACTATATTTTCCTGGTGAACCAATGATAAGTTGTCATGTGCATTAGCAGTTAGACACAAATGTAATTTTTTGCTGTAATTTTTGGCTCCCGTATGGAAATTTGGAATTCGCGATCGTGAATAAGTAGTAGCGATCGCGAATGAAGCCTGTTAAGCATTTAATGCAAAATCTGTGTAGCACACTTTGAAGATTTTGTACCAGTTTTATTGCAACGTCTCTTTGGTGGGTAGACGCTATAAATACCCCACCAAACAGATGTAAATGCAAGAGATTTCATAACTTTGTAATCAAACTCTTACAATTTTGCTACTCAATCTTTTCTCTTCTTTAGTTGATTGTTTGGTGTGAGCATAAACACCAATTGTAAAGGTTGTAGTGTTAGCCTGTTAAAACACTCTAGAGAGGTTGTTGTGTGAGCTTGAAAAACATAAGTGTAAAGGTTGTTGTGTGAGCCTCAAAACACAAGTGTAAAGGTTGTTGTGTGAGCCTTTGAAAACACAAGTGTAAAAGTTTGGTGTGAGCTTGAAAACACTATTGATAATTAGTGAAATACCCAATTGCTGAGAATTGAGAAGTGGACGTAAGGTCGATTATACCCGAACCACTAATCGTGTGTCTTTCAATTTTCTTCTACTCTTTTATTTTAATTTTTACACACCAATTCAATCGCCCTTC
>CATIWR010089881.1:0-16639 GCA_949677035.1 Omphalea diandra | reverse complement strand
ATCTTTTTTTAACCCCTTTTTTCCCCAAAAAAAAAAAAATCGAAATGATGAAAAACAATTTTCATAAGACATCTTTTTCAATCCTCTTAAAAAATATATATATAATTATGATGCCTTTGGAAATAAATAAATAAATATTTGATGTGTGTGAAAATAGTCAAAAAGTAAAAATTTCTGTATCCTCATGTGGGACTCAGATAATTAGTCTGAGATTACATGATAGCAAGGCAACTTAGAGGAAAAAGGACACATATGCGATGCAACTCATATCATTAGGTTGCCTTGATTGGCGCTTGCAAATGGGTTCTTCTTTCTTAGTATTCCATAATGAATTACCCTTACTATGTTATTTGTCTCTGTAACCTTTCATGAAAGTCAAAGGATCATGGAGTATGCACCATTGCTTTCTGTTTCCAGTTCAACCTTTCTGTGTTTTTATATATATATATATACACACACACACACACACACAAACAAAGTGTGTGTTCTTTTTATTATTTTATTAGATATACATACTATAAACTTCAACATATATAGATTATATATATATATATCTCTTTTATAGATAATATACCATTGCATATAATTTATTATAATAAATTAAAATATTCGCAATAGTATCAAATTGAACTGATTAATCTTAAACTTTAAATTGAAAATTTGATTCGATTCAATTTAGATATTTTTACAACTACTTAGCTCTAATTATACTTTCTAAGAAATTAAAACTTGATTTTATCTATGTATTTTTTAAAAATCTGAATATTTAATAATCAAATAGTTAAGAATTAAAATCCTAATAATTCTTTTGTGGATTAAAAGTTATACATACATAAAAAAAAAATTATAAAAACAAAATAGATTTTGTTTGGTCACAAAATAGTGATTTTTTAAGATGAAGATAAGCTATTTTTCTTTTCTGTTTTTTTTAACACTTCAATTATATGGGAAAAAAGTTGTGCTTTAATGTTAGATTGGTCAAGTATGATGCTCTAGTGACGCTGTCTTCCAAAGACTATTTTATTTTGTATACTAATTTAAGTGAGAGAGAAGTCTTTAAGCTTTTGAATGTTATGATTTGCTTTTGCCATAACTTATGAATAAAAAGGAATTAAATCATGATTTCCCACCCCACATCAAGAAAAGAGACAAGCACCAATTCTGTTTTTGCACTAAACTTGGGTTAGGTGGTTTTGATTGCTCATATAAGCTTTTTCTTTTAAGTTATTATTATAATTACATAATAGGGTCGGAGCCAAATTGACCCAAATTGAAACTTGAAATCTCATAGTTATCATTGAATTGTGTTGTGTCGTTTAATATAGAGCTTGATCAGTTTTCCAAAGAAAGTAGTGTATTTTGTCCCAATGGTTGCCAAGATTATAGGTCTTTTTAAATGTAAGAAAATAGCTCTTATTCAAGAATATTAATTATAAGGATATCAATATACATTAATAAAAAAATTTATAATTCATAATAAATTATATTAGTATCTAATACATCAATTTTGATTTAATAAAAATGGATGATTTTTCAAACACAACTGCTTTGATATAACATTAAAACTGGCACAATAGCAATAGCACGCTTTGTTTTATTTAATTATTGTATCAAGTTATAATGTAACATCTATATAGTTTTAAGCAAGTCCAATAATATTTTTATAAATATTTAATTGATCATTTTGATTTAAATATTGATAATCAATCTCATAAAAAACTTATAAAAACTTTCATATGTCGGATGAGTTATTCTTTTATAAAGAAAAATTAAAAATTCTCGTCAAAAGAAGAAAAAATACAAATAACAAAAAATAATGCAAACATATATTTATTAAGATGAAAGACAAAGAAAAAAAAAGGAAAATAATGAAATAATGAGGTCAGAGTTACAGCCAACAGTAATCTAAAACTATAAAAAAAAATGGGCTAGGGTTCTTCTTTTCATTGTGAAGATTATAGATAGATTATATTAAAAAGTTAAAGGAGGAATGTTTCCGTGTTTTTATAATGTATGAAAACAAAGAAAATTCACTAAAATAAACTCAAAATATTTGACGTATTTTTGTATTTTTTTTTTAAAAAAGAAATGTATTTTCTGTGTTTTTTTATTTTGAAATAAAAGACTAACATGGTATAAGGTTTATTTGAATTAGCAGTAGTAGCCAATAGTGAATAATTAGTGATTAGTAGTAAGTAGTTAATGATCAGTGATTAACTATGATTGATCAATAAATATAAAATATTTTATAATTTAGTGATTGAATGTGTAACTAGATTATAAAATAATAAAATATTATTTTTATATTTTAATTGATTTTATATAGAATAAAATTGGTGTCATAGTAAAAAAATGATAAATAAGGTTAATATTAAAAAAATTTAAATATTGACTTTTATATTTCAAATGCTAGAAATACTATTAAAATATTAAATGTCAATTTTTAAATTAAAATATTGAATGTTAATATTTATTAAAAAAATTTTAACATTTGAATGTTAAATCATTGAACGCTAATAAATAAATACCAAATTAAAGTCATATAGCTCTAATCTAAAATCTCAATGTTTATCCTTCTGCCTTCCTCATTCTCCATATCGATTCATAATATCAGTATCTACCTACCTGCTACAACAATGGACTATTGAGAATGATGATGATGGTTGAATGACGACAATAGATCAAGTTAATTTTTCTCTTTTTTTTTTCTCTATGATTTGAGTTTTAATTTGACTGAGATTAAGAATATGTTTTTTAAACCTAAAAAGTGCGCATATGACTGTACCTCTGAATTGTTATAAAGTGTTGGTATTTATTTAAATTAGAGTTAATTAGTTTGATCTTGATGATTCAATGTTGATTGGTTGATTTGATAATTAAATGTTTATTGGTATTTATTTCATTTTGTTAGTTAAGTTTATCTTTTTTTATATCTTTTTGCTCCCTTTGTAATTGTATATAAATATTAGCAGAAGCTTAATACAAGATATCATATATATATATGATATTTTCCTATAGCTAACAACACCACCAAAGTTTTAAATCTGGCTCGATTATCAATCCGAGGATTAAAGATTAGAGGTTAACTTGGGACAAACTGAGGTTGAATTGAAATCAAATTAAATATAATATAAAATATAAAAATTAATAATTTTTATAGTATAAATTATAAATATATTAAATAATGTTACATTTAAAAAATTTTATTATTATAAAATTATTAAATATTTAATATAATATATTTGTTAAAATATATTTAGAGTTTTAAATTTAAAATATTTTCAAAAAACAATTTAAAATATCATAAACTAACATTTTTCTACAATCATATAAGTAACGACGTAAAATTTAGCTCATAATAAAATTATTGAAACCACAAAGTAAAATAAAATTTAAATTTTGTTTGAAAAATATTAATTACTATGTTATTAAAAAATTAGTAAATTAAATGAATTCAAAAAATTATTAGAAAAATGTGTTTTCATTATATATAATACTTTTTGTAATAAAATCAAATAAATGCTTGGATGATACACACTAAATCGAATTATTCATTGGAACCATGACTAGGTTGATATGTTGACGGATTAATTGGTCGATTCATGTAAATTATTCCGAGTTTTATCTAAAAATAGAGTTGATGATGATGGTGTCCAAAATGTTTAAGAAGATGTGGCAAATGGGCCCAGGATGATTCAGAATAATGCTACGCTCTTTATGAAAATTGCCCACAAATCCAATATACAACCGATTAAGGACAACTGGAGACATTAGTCTTATGTCCTTATCAGTCCCCCTATTCATGACTTAAATTAATTAAGTCTGATATATATATATATATATATATTAAACAAATATTAAAAGTCTTTGAGCCTGTCGCACTTATCTGTCAAAGAGTGAAACATGTTAGCCCCATTTGAATTGTGGTCTTAAAATCTATGGATTTATCAAAATTTATAGAATTACAAAATTTAAAGTTTTAATGGATTTTTTATTCTATAAATTAAAAAATTATAACTTATTTGCTATACGTAAAATTAAAGAAAAGTTTTGACCTTAAAAAATGAACAAATTTTTTTTTTCATTAAAATAAGGAATTTGGCAAAAACTCATTTCTTAGGTGGCTTTTTAGAATCCAACATTTTGATGGATTTTGATAGATGATGAATTTTTAAAAAAATTTGCAGATTTTGCCTCTTTTTTTCACACAAAGAAACAATGAATTTTGTTCAAATCTATACATTTTGTAAAACTTCTTATCAAAATCTCTCAAATCAAATATTGCCTTAAATCAACTTAATAGTGTTGGATTCTTTTATGCTAAGTATTTTTTTGACAGAACTTTTATGCAAAATTATTACTATTAGATGATGAAATTTTATTTATTTATAATCTAAGAATAATACTGAATTTAATTAAGTTAATTTATTTATTTATCTTTACGAAAAAAGAAAAATAATAGCAAATACAAGGAATATTATTTGCACTTACTACCACAAATTAGTAGTATTACATGATGATAATGTTTGAAATTTATGTAACTCTATCTAATATAACTATCAGAAATAAACAATATAATATATTTTATATTGGTCTAATTAATATATAAGACTGCTCTATCTTGATTAGATTTTGAGACAAACACATGCATAAAAATAAATATAAATAAAGTTGATCTCAAAAATTTCTTCATTTATCAGGTTTAATTATTCGATAATAAATAATTAAAATCACAAAAAAATACATTATGTGGAAATTAAGTAAAAACTGGCATTATTCACGTATAAATGAAACTAACTTATTAAATACAAATATATCGATAAAACTCTCAAAATTAAAAACTGTTACAGTCTCTGTCAAATTTCTATTGGATTTAAAATTTTTATTTTGTAAATATTTTTTATTTGAATTCAACTTGATAAAAAATATTTAAGGCTTTTTATAAATAGAATTCAACTATAATATTTTATTGGATTTTATCCCATAGCTATGGGAGTTCATTCTATACAGAGAAAATTTGTAATTTAAGAAATTTATGTGTTTCAAATTGCATCTTACAAATTACTATCTTTTACTCTGATCTCAATATTCATTTAATTTTAAAATAATTTGATATATAGTTTCATGACTTGTTTTGGGTTAGATATTGTCATAAAAATATAAATATTAGTCCAAGTTTTGATATTACTATAAAAAAGAACATATGTAATGGAGAATTAAAAATCCAATTGAAACGATTCAACATTTGATAAAAATTGATGGGAGGTAGAAATTTACAAAAATTTATCTTAAATTTCTACTCAATTTAGAATTCTAATCTGTAGTAACCTTCTATTTAGTCTTGACTTGATAAATAAATATAAATGCTTTTTGTAAATAGGATTTAATTATAAAATTTTATAGGTTTTTGTTTAATAATTATTGAAGTTTCTTTTATAAAGAGAATTTGTGTTTAAGAAATATATGCATTTTAAATTTGTTATTCTTAAGTAATCCAATTAAGGGTGAATTGAACTTGATAAAATGATCGATTAATCATGTGAAATTAAAAGCATATAAAAGAAAGGATAAAAAGATGGAGATTTTGCACAAGTGATTTATACTCACACAATTAGCTTATTAGTGATAGTTAAACCCTTATAAGTGTAAGGATATATCCTCCAAGAATTTACCTATCCTAAGGATATGCACTCTAAAAACTTACTCACTTACTTTATAAAGACATGCACTCCTTTATTGTTGATTTAAATTCACTAACAAATTTCTCACAAAATTTACACTCTCATTATCATATAAATGCCTCGCAATCTCACAAGATTTACAAATATAGCATTTATTTTTATTTGATCAACATTTAGAAATACAGGGATATGATAATCATATTAAATACTTAAAATTAAAATATTCAATAATTATTTTGTTTAAGATTGTTTGACAACAATTTTTTTCAAGTTCTTAATTGTGTTTGATAATATTTTTTTATTAAACACTTAATTTCAAAAAATTACTTAATCTAATAAGTAGAAAATTTTTATTTAATAGATTAAGTAATAAAAAAAATTATTATTTTGATAATATCCATTCACTGTCACAATCATTTTCTATTGACAAAGATATAATTAATAAGTTTAAAATATTTAAAATTAAATTATATGATAATTTGTGTAAAATTTATAATTATATTATCTTAAAGTTATATTTTAAAAATGATTTTTTTTAAATTGATACTTATTCAATTGTCATTCAATTCTTAAAATTGTTAATACTAAAATTGTTCAACTTTTAAATTGTCAATGCCAAAATTATTTAATACTTAATTTTTCAATATTTAATTTTCAGTATTATCAAATAACACCTTAAGAAATGACCCATTAAAGTCCAAAGACAGATGATTTATAAATTGAAAAATAGATTCAATTGAACATGATTGTCAATATCTTCAACTTCAAAATGATTTGGATTCTCAGTGCATTTCTTCATGGTCGCGGTTAGGGGTGATCAAACAGATAGTTCGGTCGGTTCGGATCAGTTTTTTACCAAATTTTAATAAATTGAATTTTTTGAAAAAACTAAATTAACTGAACCAATTAAACCAAAATTTATGTGTTTATCACCAAACCGATTTTATAAAAGTTTGATTCAGTTTGGTTTGTTTTAATTAAATTACATGTATTTTAAATTTGTTCGATTTAAATTGGTTTGATTTATTTATTATTTCGATTAATTCGATTTTTTTGGTTTTTTATCTAAAAAATCGAACCGAAAACCGAATTTTTTTAAAAGTATAACCGAACAAACTGATTTTATTAAAAAAAATAAAACCAAACTAATTCAATTAGGTCGATTTTTTCGATTCGGTCCGGTTTTTGCTCATCTCTAGTCGTGCCCACCTTCCCCATGGTCATGTGACACTCCTCACGGCCATGGAAGACCGTCACTTTCTCTGAAACTTTTATTTGTTTTCTAAGATTTTCAACTTGATTTTAATATTGAAAAAATAAAAAATTCTAGTCCATGATTTTTTTTGACAAATACAGTTTTGTGATTTGTTTATTATCAAAATTCTATCATATAGTATAACATTGTTTGCAAATTGATATCAGATCTATAACTTTGTTATATTCATCTAATTTGATAATAAATTTTATACATTATTTCAATTAATTATGTATAAATATATAATTTTTTAATTTTAAATACAAAATTTATTTATTTTTTACTTTCTATACATATTTGAACAAATTTTATTTCTATTATTATAAAGTTTATTCAAATATATATAAAAAGTAAACACAAAAATAAATAAATTTTGTATTTAGAATGAAAAAAATTTGTATTCAAATTTTAGATGCATAATTAGTTAAAATAATATATATAATCTGATACCAAGTCAGATGGATGTAATGAAATTACAGATTTAGTGTCACATTGCAAATAATATTATATCACAAAATGAAATTTTGCTAATAATTAAACTATTTCAAGATCATATTTATAAAAAAAAATCACATAATAATTTTTTGTATTTTTTCCTGATATTTTTGTCGATAATTTGAGGATTTTGAGAATGTCCTTGAGTCTGTCTCCAACATTTAAAATGCTTCAAAGGCTTCACAAATCTCTTGAAAGTTAATGACTTGAAATTGACTTTCTAAGGTACTTGATATTTGCATGCATATTACTGCACACCAATTATTTTGTTATTATTAAAATACGAATTAAAACAAAAGTTTAATAAAATTATATCTCCTAGTTTTGATTTAATATCCGTTTAGTTTGAAAGTATTTTGATGCGCAATTTAAATTCTTTTTTAGATTAAATTTTATTTAAATAATTATTAATCATAGTAAATTATCAATTATGTTAATTTTATAAATATAGGCATACGTGAACTACATAAAAATATTATATTTGTTCATAAATTAATTTTTCCATACTAACTAAGTTTCTTGCTTTTTACTATCATTAACAAAAATAAATATAAATGAAAAAAAAAAGAGCAAAGCAACACCCCAAAAGAAAGAAAGATAAGATGACAAAAAGGAGAACTGAAAAAGTCAAAATAAAAAACTAATTATTTAGAGTTTTGTTTTTTTTAAAAAAAATAGATTTTTTTAATGTCTTAAGATAAGGAATCTATATGTTCTAAACCTGTACTCATGTTTTATTTATCATCATAAAAGAAAATTTAAAATTTGCATTTCGTGAATTAAGATAGAATATAAAATTCACTAGAGAATCCAAACATAAAATTCTGTTTTATAAAATTAATGTGATATAATTATGGTTCTGGGTCCTATAAATAACTTATTTATCTGGGAAAAGTAAGTTGATTACAAGATTTAAAAATGGACATAGAGGAGCATAAACGTGATCCCCACAGAAAGCAACCCTTATTTGATAATAGTCTGAAATTTGTTGATTGATGAGAGTTTTGTTACCATTACCATAAGAGCACATGTGATAGCCCCCACCCAATTTGTCCCTTTGCTTGTACACTGCATGTGAGTTGTGGACTTTACTATAACCATTTCATGATTGAAAACGATCCAAAAAATTTATAATTTTTTTTTAAAGAAAATATAAAAATTTTCATTCATAATTTTATTTATTGAATACTATAATTTTATATATAAAATAATAAAATATTAACAAGTGTTGACATTGATCATACGAATCTTTCCTCTTTCATTTGAGTTAAGTTGAAAATAATTGTTAATTTACATCTTATGCAAGCTATTGTTTAATATTTTTATAAAACTTTCTACTTCAAAATTTTAAAATTTTTATATTTCTATCATTATTTCTGAAAATGCAGATTGATTTAGATAATTTTAGATTGACTATAAAATAAGCTTATTTATTAAACTATCCAGCGCTTAAAGGTTTTTACCCCATTACAATAAATAAATAAATAAAATAGCAAGCGTGTTATAAACTCTAAAAGCTATCACAAAAAATTATATAATTGTAGTTAGATTTTCTTGGTCTTCAATAATTAGATTGCTCTGTTTAAAATATTTGGTAATTTGTTTTTATGTAATTTTGTATTGATATAATTATTTAATTTTAAAATTTATCCTCTCCTAAGGAAAATATATAATTACAATATTCCATCTCAAATAGAAAAAAGACAAATGTAAAAATTTAAAATTTAAATAAATTTCTTTAAGAAAGTCCATTCTTAGTCAATATTTTTAAAATTTAATCAAAAATCAAATTAAAGTAAAAATCAATTAGCAATTAAATTGGTTCAACCACTTGTTTAATAGTTTATCCTATGTTAAGCAGTTGAATATGCTAAAAATTATAGTTTGGCAATGAATTTATATTTACATATAAATGATCACAAAAAAGAAAGACAACGAAATTAATAACAACAATAATAAAGAAACTTTTAATGATTATAACTTTAGTGATGATCAGTATAGATAAACTAAAAAGGTTCACATCTCACTCTTTCCACATCTAAATCCACCTTTAATTATGAGATTTTGATTGTCTTTCTATATATTCTTCACATTTCAAACCAATAATAATAGAAAATAAAGTAATTAATAAGGAAAATCATTATTAGACATTCAAAGTCAAAATACTAATAGCTATATTGGAAATTATAAAGAAAATAACCAAATAATTTTGATGTATTTGAAAAAAAGAAAAATCAGCCATCCCAAATAATTAGATTTTTTTTTTCTCGTCTTAAAATGATACAGTTGAACCAAACTGATTTGTCCCACTTTGCCGATTGTCTTTTTTTGGTTCTATCAAGATTTTGCTGGTTCTGAGTGTATCTAATTTTTGGCATACATCCTAACCGGTCTGACCAGTCGGTGTAATTTTAAAAATACTGTTCCAAGCTGCTTTGCTCAAACACCAGCATTGTCACTTTTCAAGACAGGAGTCAGGAACCATACCATCCCAGGGATTTAATGAACCAGTGATCGAATCATTTCAAACTTTAGCACTAATGATTGCAGGTAAGCATTCAAAGATGTAAAGACTAGCCTCATATCTATCCAAACTTAACATGCAAATTTAGAGGTTGATAAATCTCAAATTAAACTGAACCATGGGTATATTTTTTTCAACTTTAATATCCAAAATCCAAGCACATAATTCAAGATTTCCATGAGGCAGAACTGTAAGTCTATAAGTTTAAACAAACAAGACAACAAAGACTAATCTTTTTACTAACCAAAGACTGCAAGCAATAAGATCCAGTCCCGGTAGGCAGAACAACCAGTTCATCACCTTCAGATTCATAGCTAAAATTACAGACATATGGTGTATAATGGTCAAACCCCCTGGTATGTATATTCAGATGCAAGATTAAGTATTTTTGTCAATAAATTTATTTAATTTTTGATAAAAAATTAAAGCTAGATTCATAAACAACAAAGGTAAATAAATAACTGCATATTCAATTAAGAACTAATAAATTTACAATCTTGAATAACTGAACTGACATGAAAAGCATGTCCTAAAAGGTCACAAATGATGACACTCCTGAAGGCATTCCAGGTTTCAATTTCAGCGTATAAGTTTGGTTCTAGAATTCATAGATATAGTGGTAATCTACCATGGATCAAGTATTTTTCAGAAGCCTTGTTTACATGTAAAATGACAAAAACTCAGGTTTAGGGAAGAAAAAGCCAAGCCATCTTCACCAATAAAAAAAAAAAAAAAACACCTTTAGTTGTAATCTTTTGAATTAAAAACTGGAAGCTTCTTGTAAGGTATGGGCAAATTGGGCCTAATTCCTTGGCTAATTTGAAGGCTCTCAAATAAGCTTCACATGGTGGACTTATTTTCCTTTATGAAAAAAGGCCCAATTTGCCACTCTTATTTGAAGTACACGGTAGGCTGACCTTTCTCTAAATTGTTTTGGACCTTCATTAGGCTTAATTCAAACACTAGGCATCTTCTTCAAAGGCTCCATAATTCTTTTAAATACAATAAAGCTCTGGGGTAATTTTGGAATTTTGTTGGCAAATTTGAGAGATATTTATGTCTTTTGACAGTAATTTTAAGAGTAATTATGTAAAGTAATTATTTCATGGATTTTTTTGGTCATTTGAGCAATATTTTTGCCCATGAGGGAAACGATTGATTTTAAGTTTGGCATTTCATTTTTTTTTTTGTTGAAATCAACTGTAAACTTTTGAAGAGAATAAATATCTATATTTATTCACTTATGATATCTAAAGATTAATAATAAATATAATATTTTTCTTAGGTGTGTCAGCTGCTCAAAAGCTGAAAAGTATCAATCTTTTATCACTAAATACGTGAATATATATTAAAAAGAGTGGTTAAAATATCTTCTTTTTTTTTTTTAACTCTCTTTTCTTTTTTTTTATTCTCTCTCATTTTTCTTCTTTCACTCTCTATTCTTTTTTTTTTTTATATTTACAAAAATTTTAAAAATAATATAATGACTTTTATAATAATAAAATATTCTATTAAATTCTATACTTAAGTTAAACATAAAATTTATTTTATTTTGAATGAATTTTATTTTTATTTTGTAGTATATTAAATATAAAAATTATTTATAAATAAATAATTTTAAATTTGAACTAAACACTTATAAATCCTAATAAAATCAGCCAATGACAAATCTTTTAATAAAGATCGTATATTTTTCACATAGTTTAATATAAGAGTTATTGAATAAAAAAGTAACAAATTTAAATTTAAATTTAAATCCAATATGAGTTTGTTCATCAAATTTCAAAGGAAATTGTAAAAAAATTGAGAAAGATTTATTTTCCACTATAAAATAATAAAAAAAATGTTACTATGATGTTCCACCCGAGGTCTTGTTAGCAGCCTTCTGATGTTCATGCTTCTTGATTATATAAAGCCACTATTTTTTCCTTTTTTTGTTTTTTTTTTTTAAAAAAACTAGTTTCATGTGTAACAAAATCATAGAAAAGCTATATGTTAATTGAATTTGAAACTATATCTTTGATTTTTTTTTTTTATTGAGATTGTAAATATATCTGTTTTTTAGAGTTGTAAGTACAACATATGGTGAAAAAAATATTTTTAAATAAAATTTATTAATTATAAGTTACATTGTTAAAAATATTTAAGTATCTATTAATTAAAATGTTAAGTAATAATTTTAAATTAAAAATTTTAACTTATTATTTTGAAAGAATTTTAATTAAACTAAAATTTTAAGTGATAGAAAAAAATTATGAAACAAACTTAGAAAAAATAAAATATTTGAAAATTTAAATTTAAGTGTGGAATAAAACTATTAAATAATTTCAAAATATATAAATTCTCAAGAGAGAGATAAAAAGTTAGATGAAAAAGTGAAGTAAAAAGGGTATAAATTTTTATTGGTTTTGTAGATATCTAATTTTGTCTTTTTATACTATATAAATACAAAAGAAAGAAACAGAAAACATAAAAGTTAAATGCAATTTTTACTTTAAATGATCATCATCCATGAACATATGCAAACCAATTATAGAAAAAGTATGTGGATAAAAATTTGCCTATATTAAGTGTATGTCACAGTAATTCTCATGTCAACTTAAAAAAGAAAAATTCAAATTTGGGAAGTTTTGATGCGTTCTAAGCATTTCTAATAATATCAATATAAAAAAAAAATTCTTACAGTATGTATTAAATTTATCTATGGAAAAAAAAAGGTACTTTTTTCAATGAATAAAATGAACTAAAAGCTGTGTTTTTATTTGTCCAAGTAGGAAATCAGCTGTGAAATCATCCCAGAATAAGTAGAAAGAATATAATGGAGACCAAGAATGATAAGAAGCACTTTGTTTTTTAGTTCATGGATCTTACCATGGTGGTTGGTGCTGGTACAAGCTTGTGCCTCTACTTAAATTAGCTGGTCACCATGTCACTGCTTTAGATCTTGGTGCTTCTGGGATCAATCCTAAGCAAATAGATCAGTTCAATTCCTTTTCTGATTATGTGCAACCATTGATGGAATTCATGGCCTCTCTTCCTCAAGATGAGAGAGTAATCTTAGTTGGTCAGTTATGGTGGTCTTGGCTTGTCTCTAGCTATGCAGAATTTTCCTGAGAAAATCTTGGTAGCTGCTTTTGTCACAGCTTATATGCCAAATTTTATTGATCCCCCAGTAACTCTAGTACAAGAAGTATTATTCTTGACCATTTCTATTCTTGTATGTATCTTGATTACCTGTATTATTCTTGCATAATCTATGACTAATTACGTTCTTCTTGCTAACCAGCTCTTCAGGAGAACACCAGCAGAAGCTCTTTTGGATTGCCAGATAAAATTCCAGGAAGGCCGAGAAAAGGTGCCAATTTCAGCTGTTTGTGGTCCTAAATACTTGGAAGCCATGATGTATCACAACTGCCAACAAGAAGCAAGTTCCTTTTTTTTTTTTTTTTCCACTGTTAAAATCAGCAATTGAATTTTTAACATTCTGAATTACAAGGCAGCTCTCGACCTTAGCTCAATGGCAAGTGATTGCTTCTATGATCAATGCAACAACGTGTTGTGTCGTGTAGGATTTGGAATTGGCAAAAATGATGATTAGACCTTTCAAGTTTTTCTTGCAAGACTTAGCTAGGAAATCTCTGCTAACTGAAGCTAAATATGAATTGGTAAAAAGGGTTTTTGTAGTTTGCAAAGAGGACGCAGCCATGAAAGAGGAATTCGTGCAATGGATGATCATGAACAGCCCAACTGAAGAAGTGAAGTTTATAGATGGAGCTGATCATATGGTCATGCTTTCTAAACCAAAGGAGCTTACCATAATATTCAAGGAAATTGTAAACAAGTGTTAGTCCGTCATCACTGCTGGGGATTGCACCTAACAATATCATTAATAAAGATTGGTACGTAATCTTTAGTCCTCTCTTCTTCAACATGAATATATCTGTAGGCATCAAATTTATTAGAATATATCATCTTTATACTCTTTATTTTCCCCTTATTCGACATGATGATGATGTCAAGTACACTGTACATGTCTCCTACAAGTAGGTTTAAAGACGTAGTTCACCAATTTGTAAATCATGAACCTATATACATATTGAATTATGAACTTAAATGTACATATATTTAAGGATTAATGTACATATAATCAAAAAATTAATGTACATATATTTTAATGTACATACAACTTAATGTTAATGAACATGAATTATATGTATATTCATTTCAATATCAATGTATATACAATTAAGATCAAATGTACATGCAGATCTGAGTTCATGAAATAACATGGATCTAGATCAATAATATAATTTGTGTAGCCCACCTAATAAATAGAGTCTAATTATTTTGTGAAATTTCTTTCTTTGGTTCTTTCTCCTTTCTCTAATTGTTTCAATCAAACGTGAGAACAGAAGAGAACCAAAGTGTTAAATACTTAAACTCTTTATCATTTTAATAACAAATTAAAACAAAAATTCACAAATTTTGCTAATTTTTTTATTTATTTTTTTAAATAGAACACATACAATCAAGTCAGAAACATAATAGATTTATCATAATTTATTTTTGTTTTCAATTTAAGTTAAAAATTTACGTCTAGATTGAGGGTTGAATAATAAAATAAATGAGGAATAATTAAACTGATTAAGTCAACCACCACCAAACAAAAAAAAAAAAAGCAATGGTAGTGTATGGAGCAGTAAGTAAGCAAATCAATAAAAATACAATATGCTAGTCGCCCAACCCAGTGATGGTTGAGTACAGCATATATAAATTTTGATGAACTACATATGCAAGCATCTGTTAGCATTATAGATTCTTGCTTGCTTGGCGTCATGTCTTTATATCAGCCCAAAATTCCATCCCATAAATTACTTAATTGCTAAGGATAGAAATAATAAAAAAAATTTCGAGTTGCCGGCCTTCCATGGGACGAAGCAAGTTTTGGCAATCGACTTATGAAGACTATAAATATGTCCTTTGGCCATAAGGTGTTCTATGTAGAATAATAGTGACTGTCCTTTAACGTATCATTACGGTTTCTTGCTTGCTTGCTTCTGGTGCAAAGATGAATAAGAAAATCTCTGCAAGAAACTTAGGTGTAATAGTTCTTGAAATCGCAGTCATTGCTTTGTTGGTAACATCAGCAGAAGCTCAAAGGGATGGCAGTGGCGGAAGTAAAGGTGGTGGTGGCGGCAGCAGCAGTGGAAAGTGCGGTACTAAAGGTGGAAGTAAAGTGGTAGTAGTGAGGTTGCAAGAGGGACCCCAAAAGCTTGGGTTAATTGAACCCCTGGCTTAAATTTTGGCCAGTTTCTTGGTGGTTTAAGGGTTAATTTAAACCCCGCCTTTAATTATTGCTTCAATAATGAAAAAGAGTATAATTATAATAAATTCTATGTGATTTGCCATTGAATCCCATATATATATATATATATATAGTGAAAGGCAAAGCTTGGATGTTGCAACTGCCAAGTCCAGTGTCAAGCAAAGTATGGTTGAAGTCAAAGATAAGGTTGCAGCAAGTGAAGTTCCAGTGTTGCTAACGTGAGGATTGCTGTAGCTGAATGTTTGTAGGGAGTTTGTTAAGGCACAGTTATTTATATAACTAATTTTCCTTGGTCAGCAGTAGTTCGTTGGATTGGTTGGTTCTAGAACTTTCTTACGAGACATGGAGGTGGGGTTGAACGTAGAGGTTCAATTCCCCTCCTCCCGTCATGTGAGAGAAAACTTAGTGGTGTAAGAAAGAAGAAGACCACCTTAAATTTATTTTTTTTTTTTAAAAAAATTTCTCACATTCAGAACGACGTTATTTTGAATAAGTAAAAAAAAAAAGAGGCCTTAAACATGTCTCTCACCTGTCCACCCCTCTCAAAAACCTCTATTCAATTGGCTTTTGTTTTATTTCATTTCTTTTTCATTTCATTTTTTCAAAAGAATAATAATAATAATAATAATAATAATAATCGAATAATAAAAATTTTCATAATTAAAATCTATATCATATAAAATTAAATTTCTCTATCCATAATTAAATCAACTTCCATAAAATACATAAATTAACTTAAATTAAATTAATTCTTTTAAATATAAATATAATATTTCACTTAAATAATTAATATTAAATTTTATTTAAATCTAATAATAAATCATCTATAACTAATTACTTCTGATGATATAAAATATATCTCATAAATAATTTGATTTCTCAAATTTAATAAAAAATAATTTGATTTCTCAAATTTAATAAAAATTTTCTCACATAATAACTTTATTTCTCATAATTAAACATTTTAAATTAAATCAATTAACATAACATTTTTAATTAAATCAATTTAATCAATAACTCAAATAAACTTAAGAAACTTAGTATCCTTAAGATAAATTAATTAAATTCTTTAAACATTTATTTAACATAATTTATTCACATAGTATAATTAATATTAAAATCATTTAAATCATATACTAATATTAACTAAATTAATTTCTTAAATATTTATTTAACATAGTTAATTCATTTAATTAATATTAAAATCATTTAAACCATATATTTATATTAACTTAAAGTAATGTTCATATATTTAAATTTTTTAATCATTAAATATATTTTCTATATATATATTCATCTTAAAAATACTAAATATCTAAATTTAGTTTCTTAAATATAAAATATTCATTGAACATAAC
>CATIWR010089844.1:0-27543 GCA_949677035.1 Omphalea diandra | reverse complement strand
TCTGAATTTTTTAGTGTTGTTAAAGTAACCCCTGCTTTGTTGACTCACAAGGGTCATTGGGCATGGTTTAACCACACCCCCCCCCCCCCCCCCCAAAAAAAAAAAAAAAAATCAGTTTCATGATTCTCTAAATTTGCACCTTCAAGCTTGATTTTGTGGCTTTAAAGTGTTCCCACCATTTGTTTTGCTGTGTTCTATTGATTTTTCTACTGAATTTCTGAATTTTTATGGAACATCAGCAAATCAAATGTACCTTTAATATTATTTCATGGTTGATCTAATTGTTAAAAGTCCCAAGAAAATCATGTAAGCAAAATATCTTGCAGACTTGATTTTTCTTGTGCAAGTTGATGCATAGCAAAACAATTAAAAACTTGTGTGCTTTCAGTTAAAAATTTATGGCAGTGCCAATCAAATGAAATCTAGGTATGTGCTAAATCTAAATTGGTTTTATATAAACAAAGAGTTGCTTACTCAACTCAAAAGTAAAAATACAACAAAGCAAAGATTTGCTAAGGGTTGAAATCTTCTACAACCTTTGTCTTCTTCTTCTTCTTCTTCTTTTTGAACTCAAATATTATTTTGCAGATTATTTTGGTGGTTGAGACTGTAAGTGCCATTCTTAATCATGATAGAAAGCTAAGAAGGCTATCTGTCGCAGACCTTCAACACGGGAAATTTTAGGCACTTCTTGAAACCGAGGATATATTTCTTACAATGCAGCAATCTTATGCCCCTTAAAAGGTTCCAGACTGAAAAATTTTGCTAAAACTTTGCTCATAAGGAGCTTTTCTTTTTTTTTAACCTATTAGCCATACTATGGAGAGGCCTGATTTTCATGGAAGGAAGATTAACACACTGCATTGAACAACACATATTGGAACTTATTTGAATTGGCCTTTTTTATTTATCTTTATTGAGGATTGTTTTCTAATTGCAGCCTGTTACATAGTTTGCGTCATTCAGTGAGACATGGTTTGTTCTATTCAACAGAGTAGCATAATCTATGCATCTGTAATATACTGAACTTTGTTGAAACAGTAGTAATTTGTCAGCTTTTGTTATACAATCCTACTTAATATAGAGATTCTATTCTTTTTGCAACGGAGTACATATTGCAGAAGGATTAGAGATTGCCCATTTTAGCTCCGAAGCAACAGTAGGAGCGAATGTGATGACATGATACCATTTCAATTGCTTGCTCATAGTTTGTTCATCCACCTCCACGATATTCTTCTTGTACGCTGTCCTACTTTTTATAGTCTCTGCTTATGTCATTACAGCCTGGGTGTTTGTTGGTCGGTCTGGCATGCTTAACTATGTAACAGGAGGGACGCAAGCCCATTAATTTAACCAAACAGTCAACCTTTTCTTGAATTAATCTCTCTCAAGCATATGCCTAGCAGCCAATTAGCATTCTGGCATGAATGAGTGATGATGTGATATTCTGTCCTGTATAACCGCCAATGTTGTGCGTCAACTCTGTTAATCCCAAACCTAATAACCTTTTAGATTGATGTTAATTCACATACACCAAATGAGGCAAGTCAACTTTCATAAATTGCAGTTGTTTTTTTTAGACCCTTCAGCCTGCTTTGGATTTTGAACGGAGTGGGGCTGGCACAGCCCAGTGCTGTCTAACTGTAGTTGCAATTAGATGAGCAACAAGGTGACTCTAAAATGGCAAAAGGGTCAGGTGCCGTTCATGTGTAATGAAACGAGGATAACACTAGCGGTTATTCCATTTGTTCCTTTACTTTTATTATATTATTAAAACGTTCTTCTGTTTAGTTCCATTAAATTAAAATGCCTTTCAGTTAAATTTTTGTACATTTATTGTTTGTCAACTTAATAAAAGTAAAAAAAATACATTTAGAAATTAGAGAAATCCCAGAATTACTCAAGTTTGTGTCAAAACTAAATTTTATGCCCAAAATCACCAAGCCCTAGATTCAATAATCCACCTGCAAACCTTTTCTCCACCGGCCTCATGTCTTGCCAAGAAAAACATCTTCTATGGTTCTCCTAGTACGAGCTCAACCGGCTCTCGTCCATCACCCTTTTTTTCATAGCTTTAACACCTTAGTTTCCTTCATAACCAGTTTAGAGTCAGTACTGGCCACGAAGTTATGGCGCTGAACAATATGGATGTCATTGATGTCACTGGTGTTGAAAGGGTCAATTCTTTGCCCCTTGTCAGCAATAATCTTGTTCGACATGTTGGTGTCATATTAGCAGATGAATTCCCTACTAGACTAGATGGTGATGATCCCATTACTGTAGGTGAACGTGGTGATGGCAACGATTTTCGAGTAGGAGGCAAGGTTGTTGAAGCTTTTGGGCTCTCATTCTTGAGATTTGCAGGCTGAGATGGATTCTTGATTATTTTGGAGTTCGGGTAATTTGAACCTTTGGGCGATATTCATCAATATGATTATGGCTTCTCAGATGTGGCTTTTAAACATAGAGGATTAAAGCTTTTTTTGTTTTTAATTTGTCTTTTGCTTCGGATTTTTGAGTTGTTTTTTTGTTTTTTGAGTTACAGCAGGAAGGGGATCTAAACTCAATACCTAACTCAAATCGAGATATGCACATGTGAAGTTAAGCTTGTGGGTGCAGATTTTTGAGTTGTTAACAAAACTTTTTGTGAATTTTTTTTTTTTTTAATTGTTGGTTGAAATTGACAATACGAAGAAATGGAGATGATAATCGAAAACAATGATGAAAGCAGAAATTTTATTTAAAGGATACAATTAAAAATATATAAAAATAAATAATATATATCATCGCTAGAATAGAATTATAAATAAGAACAATATTTTGATGAAAGTTAATATATTAACTCAATCACTGATATTTTATCGTTCCATTATCTACAAAAAAAGAAACAAATTCAAAATCTTATTGAATTATTTAAATAAATTATAGTAGGTGAAATTCTATAATAAGTTCTCTTCTTATTTTATTTTATGGATCAAATAATTTTCATATTACAAAAACTATAATTCAATTAGTTTCAAAAAGAAAGTAATCAAGAAAAACTATAAGACAAAGAAAGTAAATCAAATTCAACAAAAACTAAATTACAATTTGTAAATATAAAGTTATCTCAAAAACTCATAAGTTATTCTTGAAAATGCTTAGGAGAAACAAATAAGAGATAAAATAATCAAGAATTAGTTGTAAAATTTGGAAACAAAAAAAAAAATAAAACTCATAGACTTCTCAACAAGGAAAAAGATTTTTTCTTAACATAAAGTGTGAAATTATTAAAATATCCCTAACAATTTTTAAAATTTAAGGGGTCCAGTAAACCCTTTCGCCCGTATCTCTCTCTGTCCCTGATCAAAAACCCATTTTCCTATCCATTCCAAAATCAAAAAGCCAAAAACCTCACTTCCTTTCCCTTTTCTTTTAAAGAGTACATAGTAAGTGACGAAAAGAAAGAACTTTTGGCATTAATAGATTGATGATTTTTGTTGGCAATGGGGATTTCTTTTAAAAAGTACATGGTAACTGATGAAAAGAAATAACTTTTGGCATTAATAGATTGATGATTTTGTTGGTAATGGGGATGTAGTGGTGGAAAGTGAAAATTAAAATGAAAATTAAGGGTAATGTTGAGTTTTTATATTAATTTAACAAGTATTTTAATAAAAAGAATTTTAATTTAATAAGATTAAAATAGAGATATTTTAATTTAATATATAAAAATAGGGGACTAACTAGGATAACAAAGGAACATTAGCTGTCAAAGTATTTAACCCTAATACTGATAATATACATGCATGAATAGAATGGGATTTTAAATTTTATTGGGTTGGAAGATTTGTAATTAACCAAAGCTGCCAAGGTCTTATTTTCTATGCCAACATTAATTTAATTATAATTTGGTCTCGTATCATGGATGACCACATCTATATTTTGCTTTATTTCTTGGCTTCTTTCAATGGGTTCTTAGTCTGTTATTTGTTTATTGTCGTACTAACGAGTGCGAATATGTAACGAACGGTAGCAGTAAGTCGAAGTTATCGAAACCAAATGGTGAAAATATTGAGATATTGAAGTTTTGTGTTCCCATGTCAGCGGCCCAGCTTAGCCTCCATTAATACTCCCTCCATTCCTTTTTTATAGGCCGGTTTAGAAAATTTTTGTTTCAATTTATCTATTATCTCAGACAATCATTGAGTATTATTTTTTAATTTTTCTTTAATTCTTATGAAAGAATTAACAGAGCTATAATTTTAAGTATTTTATTCAAAAATAATTGAATCATATATTTTTTTATTGAGATTATTTAGTAGCTTTCCTAATTAATATGTAATTAACTTAAACCACAAATTAAAAAGTAATGGAGGGAGTGTCCGTATGATTATGAAAAAGATAAATTGTATATCACTATAGTTAAGACTAGTTAAAAGAGTGGCTTTCCATCTATTATTTTTATTAATGTCATATACTAATTCATTTGAACATAATGGGTTTATATTCATTTTTATGGAATTTGGATTATATTAACAGCTTTTTGTATTATTTGATATGAATGATTCCATTGTGAAATCCATTGTATAGATAGGTGGCCGAAGGCCTAACTCAGCCCCTGAACTTTACTCAAAGTTGATTTGGACTTGAAATTATTTTCATAATCAATTAAAATTTTGAATTATTCGGAATCACATTTTCAGGTCTAGTAGATAATAAATCATCATATAGGCGTTAACAAGAACCAAAAAATAAAATAAAATAATTAAAAATAAATTGAATTTTGCATACCTTTCGGCTTCATCTCAAAACAACAATAACAATCCCAGTTTATAAAAACTACCCATCAAGTTAAAAAAATCTACCCATTCAACCCTACAAATTTCGAATTGCAAGTCGTGGTCGTTTCTCACCAAACTCCAGTGGCAAACTAATATGCCAAGAGATACAACCTTCGATCATGAAAACTCTTGAAGGGAGATATTTTCACTTTTCAAAAAATTTTCCTTTTATAAAATTCACCATTATGTAGCCTAAATATTTTGGACATATTTTTAGAATTTTAAAAAATTAAGAAATATATTTCTACTTCGAAAATGTTTTCTATAAGCTTTTAAAAAAATACATAAATAAAATAAAACTCATGCATATACAAACACGTGACACCGAAGCAATCCACTCCCAATAGCGACGACGACAAATCACTCTAGCACTAGTTTTTACAATTAATATTAGTTTAAATAATTATCTTTAATAATATTTTTGGTACAATCTTATAATTAGTTGCACCAATATTTTTTATAAATGTATTTAAGTAAAAAATATTTATAAATATATTTTTATTTTTTTATATTTATGCGCTTTTCACACTTTATTTTTTATATTTTTAAAAAATATCATTTTTTATGTCTATTTTTGTGCTCTCCATTCCTGTAACAAATGTTGTGTAACGGATATCCTTATCTGAAATTCGCAACAAAAATAAAAAATAAGAACTCCATCGGCAAACCAACAACTCAAGAGGTGAAGGGCTACTTTTCCTCAACTATACTTTGACCCCTTCCCTATTATCGTGTCAATGTTTGGATAAAATCCAATGTTTTAAAAATTGAAAATCAAATGGATAATTAGTTCTCTCTTCAGACTCATTTTCAGTATTGTTTTTTATTTTTAATGATTACAATTATATTTATATTTTTCTAATATTTTTTCTATTTTTTAAGAGGTATTTTAATAATAATTTTTAATTTTATTCATTATTAAATTAATCGAACCAAATCAATCAGATCAATTGAATAAAAAATTGATCAACTGATCAGTTTATTAATTAATCCAATTTCAAATATTGGTAAAATCCCAAATGTGTAGCCTAATTTATTAATTAGCCGGAAGAATGTCAATCACCAAGAATCATAGCAACTATAAAGCCCTGCTGTTCTCCAATTTCATGCCCAATTCCTTTTTTCACGAGGACACAATCTAGTACCTCAAAGTCTTACTACTAACCCTTATAGTTGAATTTCTCTACGTAAATTTTCATTTGGATATTACTTAAATCCCATTTTATAATTGGATCTGATCAATAGGAGGTGATGATGGTGCTCAAAATGATGTTGATAATGATGACAAATGGATTATATGGGATGACAGTGATTAGGAGAGGCCAAAGAGATTAAGAGGAGAGACGTGCGAGAGTGAATTAAGAAATAAACTTAAACATGTGGAGTCTTTTTCATTTTTAATTTTTTAATTTTTTTTTTGTGGTTCTTATTAATGTATGTTTGATAATTTGTTATCTATTAGATCTGAAAATGTGGTTTTGCATAATTCAAAGCCTCAATTGACGAAAAAGCAAAATTTAAATCTAAATTAGTTTTTTGAGTATAAAGCTGATTTAGGCCTCTGGCTGTAAATAAGTTATACCTCTTGTGGTACTATTTTTGCCGAGAGAGTAGAAACATTTTCTATGATTTTTTTTTTTTTTTTAAAAAAAGAACAAGAAGAACAAGAAGAGCACGAAGAAGAGAGAGAGATTTGAAGGTGAATCCAACTATCTAAGCCAAGCGGCTGATAGTCAACCCATCTTAACTTCATAGCAAGCAAGACAAATCTTAAGGCAATATTCAACTTCTGCTTTCTTTGGCTAATTGACCAAATTGAGAGACTCAGTTATTAGAACGAAACACCACAATTATCGACTATAAAGATGGTTATAATAAGGTAAAATGGTATTCATAAGTGAATGAATTAGATTATTTGTAGCAGTGAATTCATGTATTATGTGTACTGTGATCTTCATATTTAATAATATATATTTTTCAAAATTTTTTACTTCTAAAGAAATTATCTTTTTTAATATAAATTTATATAATATTAAAATTAGTTTTGCTTAAAATTAATTTTTAATTAGATTAAAGTTTTAAAGATGCAGTGATTTAAAAAAATAAAATAATTGTTTAATTACTTCTTTTTGAATTATAATTTCCTGATAATGATGCTTAACATGACAATATAATAAAGAATATTGCAATACATACAGACACCAAGCATTTACGTCTGTGTACTTGTATTATTCGGGGAAAGGAAAACAAAAAAAAGTTTTATAAAGCATTCCCCAGGGCGCACGGCACAGACAGGAAGAACAACTTACTCCTTAATCCTCTCTTCCTCGTGTAACTCAATACCTGCATTATTATTATTATCACCATCATCATCATCAATCTGTGTGTAATTTATAGAATAAACCATTCATTATGTGATGCTGTGATCACTTGCTTCCTACTTTATTTTGACACTTCTAATCACTCATTAACTTATAGATATCCATTTTTCTCAAATTCCCCGTGACTTGTACTCTAACACTTCAAGAAAATGCATTTCAGTCACAGCTGAATGGTGGGGGCACCCAGCCAACGTGTCAAACATATAAAATATGCAACAACCAGTCAACTCATTTTAAGAGATTTTTTTTTAAGATTTTCTTGAACCGTCCGATCATTAGAAAAAGGAATCAAAGAGATATGACCTAATCCACTGGTGTAGAAGATCTCATCTCCCTGATGTGGTTGTCGACCAATTACTCGTGGGTTCCCAGCATCAGATTTATGACTTTGGATCATCAAGACAGGCAGGACCCTCTTGATTCAAACATCTCCCACCGAAGATAGACAAATAAGAAAAATTCGCATATTTCTAGAATAATGTCAATTTAGGGACTAGATAACAGAATGATTAACCTGCTAGCAATGGATATTATATACTGTAATACTGTATTATTGTGTGATCGTTTGGTTTGTAATTCCTAAATCAGGAGCTTAACTGAGCTGTCAGAGTCATGCACCCACCAAGAAGACCCGTTCAAAGCCCATGATGCCTAAGCAATTAACCAAATGTATCATTCACTATGAGCTTTTCTGCAATGAACAGATCCTAAGTTGGGGAAGAAAAAAGGGAGAAAAAACTTCAGATCTGTTTGTACATCATAAGTGCAAGGATTTGTTGTATACAAATCTCAGAAATTGGTTGTAATCAAAGCTTTTACATTGTCCGCTTCTCATAATTTTTTTGCACGCTTTCGACAAAGGGCTTTCCTACCTATGGTGAAGTGGCAGCATTCGACTATCTTTTTTATCGGTGTACTTTTATTTTCTATATTTGTCTGCATCAATTTTTATATTTTCTTCATCAACATTCTGTAACTGTACTTTTTTATTTGTTAATAATCAAATACAGCCAACAACAGTAATTCATTCAGGATAAATTTTTTAAAATACTTAATATTAATACTAATTATTCATACCATTTTCATCCACTTTATATATTATTTCATTTCAAATTCTAAAACTAGATTTGTAATATATATATATTATGCAAACACAACTTAGACCTGACAGTATTGTTCACCCTCGCGGGGGAAATATCTAGCATTTTCCAACTTTCCTTCTTCAAGAGTCATGAAATGAACAGAATGTCTATTAAGACAAATTGAATAGAATAAACATTTAAACACTGCACCACAAAGTTCAGTATGGCATCAGCTTTACGGCTTTATAATGCGCTCAACCCATTAATCTACATATGAATGTGAAAGGAATCCTTACCAAAAGAAAGAGGAACATTAATCCACATATGAATGTGAAAGGAATCCTCACCAAAAGAAAGAGGAAAAAAAAATCCATGTACAGACATTTTTCTGGTTTTCATATACATGCAATCTAGTTCTAAAGTTCATCCTCTTAATTAGGTATTTGCCTGCAGGCAAGCTTCATATCCAACATTATTGTGACACAGTGATCAAATTATAATAATCCACGTGCACATAATAGAGGGTCATAACATTCACGGTAACCTACCCACATTGTTGTAGTTGTTGCATGAAGGTCGAGTACGTGGCTCAATGGGCCGGTGGGACGGTGCTCTAAGTGTTCATATCGGTTAATTAACCTGATAAAGTAGTAATAGCATACCTATTGTCAGAAAACAATTTTAAGGAGATGAAAACAAAAGCATATACAGTGGTTGAATGCATATCTAAGAACCCTGCAGGGAAATAACTAGTGATGCAAGCATTATCAAGATCAAGAGTTGACATAAACATTGAGAATGGTATAAGCTTATGACTGCAGCTAAATAAGATCTAGGATGATATCTAATTTTAACTAACACAAGTTCTTTATAAAAAAATAAACAAAAGAAAATGAAGAAGAGCATGCGAAGCATCTTCCCTGACATAAACACATAACATAGATATGGAGTATTTAGCACAGATGGTATGAAGACTAAAATAAGTTCATGTAAATCATAAGATTTTAGTATTTAATGACGTACTAAATATTGGTTTTGGACAATAGTTAGGTTGGATAGATCCTCTGAACTTCCATACTCTCAAGTCTGTGCTTAAAAATTCTACACTTGTTTAAATGAACTCCAAACTTGATTAAACTATCCGTACAAAAAGCTAGAGAAGAAAAGAAGGAAACATCTGGCAAGCTTCATATGGTAACACAATAATAAAAACCGTTGGCATGTAGGATGGCATACAAATTATCTAGAAGAATAATTTTTTAAGCTATTATACTATTCAACTACTTTTAATTCGAGCAACTTATCTATTTTCTTGGCTAGTTCTAACTTATGATATCCTATATAAGATCTCCTAGTGGATGCTAAGATACATGCCAACACTTTCTTCACCTCCCCGTCTATTAATTTTTTCCCACTTTTCCCGCCTCAATCAAACTCCCACTTCTGGTAATCTGAACCTGTCCCATTTCCATTTCTGTTTAAAACATAGCACCATATTCCATCCAAAAACTTCTTTGTACTTGCCTTTATATTTAAACAAGATGTGGGCTCTGTTTTTTGGAGCTTTAGTCATTATAAGTTTCACACATTGGGTTTACCGCTGGAGAAATCCCAGATGCAATGGGGCACTACCCCCAGGTTCAATGGGATTGCCACTCCTCGGGGAAACACTTCAATTTTTTGCTCCCAACGCTTCTTCTGATATTCCACCCTTTGTCAAAGAGAGGATGAAAAGGTAAATTCTTATAATCTCACCAACTTGTTCAACAAGTACTGGCATCATCACCATCAACATCTTCTCTTGTTTTTTTTATTCTTCATCTAAAGTTTCTCACCTTACTCTCAGATATGGTCCAATATTCCGGACTAATTTGGTTGGAAGGCCTGTTGTAGTATCAACAGACCCAGATCTCAATTACTTCATATTCCAACAAGAGGGACAATTATTCCAGAGCTGGTATCCAGACACATTCACAGAAATCTTTGGACAGCAAAATGTTGGTTCATTACATGGGTTCATGTACAGGTACCTCAAGAATATGGTGCTAAATCTCTTTGGTCCCGAAAGCCTTAAGAAAATGCTCCCTGAAGTTCAACAGACAGCAACTAAAAGATTACAACTTTGGTTTCATCAGAAGACTGTTGAATTAAAAGAAGCAACTGCCAGTGTAATCTCACAGTAACCTTTCCTTTTCTCATAAAAGTTCTATGAGAAATTTCTTATCCTCAATCTAATAGCAATTTGACCTCTGCAGATGATATTTGATCTGACTGCAAAGAAGCTCATAAGTTATGATCAAGAGAATTCCTCAGAGAATCTAAGAGAGAACTTTGTTGCATTCATGCAAGGCTTAATCTCCTTCCCTTTGGATGTACCTGGAACAGCATATCACAAATGTTTACAGGTAAAACCGAGTTGGTCAACAATAATCATGTAATAACCACCAGTGGAATCTCAGGCCAACCAGAAATAATGTTGGTTCAAAACATTGACAGCAACCATTGTTTGCACCAAATAAATATTAACATTTTCACTGATGCATTGAATCAATTCCACAAATTGAAGCAACATGCTCCTCTAAAGCATTGTCTAGTTATTGGTTCTTTTATTAATCTATGTTTTTTCAGGGTAGGAAAAGGGCAATGAAAGTGTTAAATAAACTGCTACATGAAAGAAGAGCAAATCCAAGAAAGCACCAAAGTGATTTTTTTGACTTTGTACTCGAAGAACTTCAAAAGGATGGGTCGATCCTTACAGAGGCAATTGCTCTTGACTTAATGTTTGTGCTTCTATTTGCCAGCTTTGAAACAACTTCCTTGGCTATAACTATGGCCATCAAATTTCTGTCCGACCATCCATTGGCTCTGAAGCAATTGACGGTCTGTAAGAATGAAAGCTCTGATACGAGAAAATGAATTTCTTCAAAACCTATTATGTTCCCAAACCTGACATGCCCTTGAAATTTTCCACTTTTCCCAGGAAGAGCATGAAGCAGTTTTGAGAAATAGGAAAACTGCTGACTCTAGCATTACATGGAAAGAATACAAATCAATGACATTTACATTCCAGGTGGCTAAGCATTTCATCAGTAGTTTAATATCATATCAGTAGCTTTCTTTTTATCACAAGCTGACAATATCAATCTTCAGGTCATCAATGAAACCGTCAGACTGGCAAACATTGTCCCAGTAATCTTCAGAAAAGTGCTCAGAGAAATCCAGTTCAAAGGTTTGTAGTAACAATTACAAAAACTATATTACAACAATAGTAAACTAAGTTTTGTTGATGAAAAGAACATTAAATAAAATTTGAAATATAACTTGAATCAGTATTGATACAGGATATACCTTTCCAGCTGGCTGGGCAGTTATGGTCTGTCCCCCTGCTGTACACTTAAACCGAGCAAAATATGAAAATCCTCTTGCCTTCAATCCATGGAGATGGCAGGTGGTCATATCTGACAACCTTCTGTTTATATCCACCTGCAAAGATTTCACCATTAGAATTAGTTAATCTCAATAATCCTCTCTCAATTGTTCTAAAATATGGTGGCAAACAGGGACAGGAAATAAATGGAGGATCAAAACATTTTATGGCTTTTGGTGGTGGCATGAGATTTTGTGTTGGCACAGAATTTACCAAGGTGCAGATGGCAGTATTTCTCCATTGCTTTGTCACGAAATACAGGTAATAGGAAGTGAGGCGTGAGTCCATGTATGTCACAGAGAGTAGAGATAACCTTTTCAATTATTTGAACTTTTAGGTGGCAAGCAATCAAAGGAGGAAATATTGTCCGAACTCCTGGTTTACAATTTCCAAATGGTTATCACATACAGATCACGGAGAAAGAGATAGGATTCAACTCCACATTCTCATAACACTAAGTTGTGAGGTAATTCATATGCATAGGTTAAGTGCTAAGAGACTCCAGCTAGGCATCTTACCACCAAGAATTGCAATCCACAAGCTGCAAAAAGGGTAATGGTCAATGCAACATTTGAAGACTGCATAGAAGTCATAATCAAAGATATCATTCATTCCTCATGCAGAGATCAAACTACAGTTTCGATCAGGATCACACACTAAAATTTTGCACTTCATATAATATGTTTAATCATGTAAATGCAGTAAAAAAAAAAGGGGTAAAAAAAAAAGAAGAAAATGTAATCACATTCCTTCTATTTACATCGAGGAATTGTCAAACTCTCCCTCATTTTGTGCCCATCCCACCTCCGACGTAGAGAGAGAAAGGAAAACAGAGAGACAAACTTTCACAGTCACCACGAACCATTTAGAATAGCAGGTAATGCCCATTTCAGTCCCACTATTCTATGTCCTTATTTCGTAGTTTAAGCTGTGAATCATCCAACAATCAATCTTAAGTACTTGGTAGTTTCATCTTGATTCATCAAAATTGACATCCAGATGGTCTTTGTGTGGTCTTTTTCCTTCCTGCATCCATGGTGGCCAATTTGGTCATTCCTCATTTCATCCGAGTAAAATTGCTGCTTAAGTCTTGATTTTCTACTAGTCCTGTGCTTATTGTTGTCCCTATGGACATGGTGAAGATAGTAATAGTAGTCAGTATCCCTTCTTAAACTGTTATGCCCATGCTCCTGATGAGTTCTTGTTTGCTTAGATTGAGCATCATGCTTGTGGTGCTTTGCTCCCATCTCATGATATTTATTAACATGAATGTGATGATGGCGGATATCAATATCGTGTCTTGGCATATGTCTAATTCTCTGCTTATCATCGCGAACATGATCTTCCCACAGAATCGTAAAGAGGACCCAAGAGTCCTTTCGGATGCAAAAGCACAAGCACCGTCACTCAAAAGTGTATGTTATTTTATGTTTTCCATCACCACAATAGTCCAATCATGTAATAAATTTGAACTAAAGAAAGAAAAAAGTGGCCTTACCTAATGGGAAAATAGCCCTAAGTAGACCAAACATCACCATCCAACTCATGCATATATATTGTATGTGGCAACTGAAATCAAAGAAACTGGAGCATGTCTTTCTGCTTGCCAAAAAACCACATGTTCTTATTGAACACTTGCAATATCTAGTGTACATGAAATAAACCTCATCACATGAACATCCAAAGTTAAAAATACCAAATTAATTAAAACACAAAGATGAACTTATAGACAGAGCAAGGAAACAGCAGAAACGGAGTCAGACAAAGGCATAGCAACTTATGAAGCCAGTAGCTTTATCTTGCCGGGAACCTTTATTAATCTTTGCATAGTAGAGTCGCCATGTGTGTTCTTTAATCTGTGTTGCTTGGAGAATTAGAAATGGAAAATCTTGAATACAATGCCCAAAAAAAAACATGACAATCATCCTAACAAGTGGTCATACTAGATAGTTCCTCAACAAGGGGTTCAATATTTGTCAAAAATATGATATAATTTTAATTTTCCTTAGAATTATACATGTACTCTATATACATAGAGCACTAATTAGAATTGCACATTTTCTCTCTATAAATAGAGCACTATTTTCTAAATCATTGTGTATCAATGGCATAATAAAATCTTACTTTATTGTGCTATTTTAAGTCCATATTTTCTATACTTTAATGTCAAACACATACTACACGCTTGCTTCTCAACACTCTCATACTTTCGATCCTTCTTTTGCTCTTTTTCTCTTTCTTTCTGCTCTACAAAAATTTTGAATGCTTTAGCACCAACAATGAACTCCTACCAGGTATACTTAATGATTGTTGCCACGTTAGTAGTCTAATTTATAAGATGTCTTAACCATCCATCTAATAGCATTGTTGATCCAGAAAATTCAATTTAACCTAATTCAACTCATTTAGGACTAGAAAGAGCATTTGATTATTCTAGGCAGCCGATCCAAGGCCATCTCCTCTTCAAAAGGATAACAGCAAATTTAGAAGCCTATTCAGCAAGTATAACCTAAAATAAGTTGAAATCTTCAACATTTCGATAGATTCAAAATTTGTAATTGCAATATGTTTGAATTCAATGATTCGACATTCATATAATGATCCATAATTGTGAAATGAATTCATGTAATAATTTTCACTAACAAGCATCTTTTACAAATTAAACCAGTTGCAATCTACTGTGCTTTCATTGATCCAATCATACAAAATTCAATAAATTGATCTTTCTTGAGTGGATGGTTGAATTTGAGAAACAAAGGTAGATGATAAGTTACGAAAGCATTTAAATGTATGTTTCATGCTGATATAAGCAGAAATGTTGAGATGTACAGCTTCCAATATTTTGCATCTTAAGCATTCAAGTGAAAAATTATGAATGAATATAATAAATTAAAAGATGGATACAGGCAAAAAACAAAGCAAAGCAAAAAAACATAGATATATGACAGAACTTGAGTACAGACATGTCCTTATGGCATGGGCCAAGGACAAGTACCTGCAAGTTTTTCCAGCGATGAAAATCTACCAAACTCTCCCACAATTTGTTCCATATGCTTTCAATAGATTCTATGAAGACGTTCATACTGGAAGTTGAAATGGATTAATCTGATTTCAACGTTGCATTCAATCATATAGATTAGCTGCCATATAATTGATAAGCACTAACATCATCTACAATATCATGAAGTATTGGGTACTTTATTTAACATAGACTGCAAGCATTAAGTTCTTGAGAAGGAAGAAATTATATACTATACTAGATTAGCAGCCAATTGGGAATTGTACAATAAGCAATTATAAATGCAAAACAGAATATCAAGAAGTGCCACTTCTACTTCTACTTGTAATGCATTGTAGAGAAAAATGCATATACCATTTCTCTCATACTTTCACGAGTTGATGAAGTGTTACCACCCACTATATGAATGGATTATTGATAATGCTCTACATTATGCCCATGTACACATGATAAGTATTTAGATCAATTAATTATCTTCTCTTCAAACAAAGTCTCAACATTTTTTTATACAAGGACATCCAAGAGTGTATGTTAAATAGAAGAAGAAATATAAGCACAACAGATGGCAAGATGACCGTCTGAAGTCTTCAGCTGCATAACATAAAACAAAATTCAGTAGTTACATAGTTTATGCCTGCCCCTATCTGATAAATATAATCACATTCCGCCTTTAAAATAATTTTGTCTTCTTTTTATTTTCACTGTTTTTTCCATATTCTTATGATCTGTTTTATTTAGCAGGAAGCTAGAGGAGGCACTCATACAAGATAAGTTGAGAGAGGAGCAAGTGAGAGGGTCTGAGCATATCTGGTTTAGACCATATAGAAGTTTGAGATATCTAAGTTATGAGAGTGAAGAAGAGAGGTAAACTTAGGATGACTTGGGGCAAAGAGATAAAAAAAAAAAAAAGAAAATGATTTAGTGGCATGATGCCTTTCTGCAAATGTAGCCCTTAATTGAGTAGAACGGAGACAAAAAGATTCATGTCAATGAACGAAAATAGATTGCAATTAAAGCTTAGTTGAGTTTAGTCAAGTTATCACGATCAGTTTCAGATCCCTTTGCTCCCTTCACATACAAAATTGTTCACATCACACTTTCTATTGCAAGGATAAAGATGCTAGATAAATAACAGCTCTGTGACTACTCAAACCTGTGATCCATCATCAAGTACAGTAGCTGTAGTAGAAAATTGGCACTCTGCTCTATCAACTTCATTAAAATTAGAGTCCTAAGTATAGCTGCACTAAAGCACAGTGGATGAGAGTTCATAGTCGTTTCCACCTCCCTTTCCTAAGAATAGCAAAAGTTGAACTAAAAGCACTATATTGATGTTACCAGTGCATATATATTTTGCAACTTGATCAGTGGTTGGGTAGAGTTTAAATGACCAAGTTGCAATTTCATTTGGCTTCATAATAAAGAATTGTTCCTGCAACCATTGAAACTCAAACATGTTCGTCATAAGCGGTTATTCATTGTGCCAGCAGCAGAAAGAAGCATATACACAATAATACTAAAAAAAAAGTGCACCATTGCACATGCTTTCTGCATTGTGGACTTCAAAGGATCACCTCCGTGAGGGAAACTCCTCTTGAGCAGTCAAACTGCAAAATGAATAAGTCAATCGTTACATTTCATCACAAGCTGAAGATGCAACAAAACAACAAAATCCATCGTGAATGCACTCTAAATTTAGCAACAACATGCAATCCATGTCTTAGATTCCTTATTCCTCAGCATATCACATATTTTTAAGAGTTTCAGCATGATAACAGAGAATTAACCAAAAAGAAAAACGAACTTTGAGAATACCGTTACGCTGTCTGATGCTTCCACTTCCCTGGTATTCTTTGTTGTAATAGTAACAACTCCAGATTGAGTAAGGGCTTCAAACGTAGGAATGGTGACATTTAAGATTTTTCCAGGGCTCGTGGAAGAATTAACTATCACAAGCTATTTACACTAAATAAAGCTTACAAATATTACCCAAAAAATCTTGTTGTACTAGTTTGCTGCTGATATACCAGAGCCTTAAACTTGAATTGCTCATGTGGGACAATAGTGTTTATCCCTGCATCCCCCCCCCCCTTCTTTTCTAGCGCATTTCTTTACTACGACTAGCCAGATTAGACCAGTGCATGGTTTTCAATCATCAATGTAGGAAAGCAAAGGGAAATCAACATTTGTTGTACCTACACAAAGGTAACAACTCATCTACACTGGTATGAGCACAAAAATATGCATACAGATATGCATGTAGTTGACCTAATATTTCTTGGTTTTTTCACCATTACAAAATACAACACAACCACCAAGAAAACAATATAGTAACAAGTAGTTTTGATGTCAGAAAGATTGCAATATTCAAGCCACAGTAGACAAGTTAACAGGTGGCAAGAATTAAAAGTGGCAAATTCAGCTTTTTGGTCCAATACTGAAAATATAAAGGACCAATTTATATGTAGATCAAGGCTTATCTGCACAATGTATGATATAGTAAAAAATAGAGCTGATCATGCCAATGGCAAACTGGTGAAATAGATGGTGTGCTTCATGAAAAGTTAAAGTAACACTGCTCTTTCAGGTACTAATCAAATTTAATAAATGTCGCAAACTCATTCGCATAGGAAGCTGTTACAGTCCCAGAATTTGGACTTAATTGTGGGGAATTTTTATCGAATAACAAAAAAAAAAAAAGGCCCATTAAAAGAAAAAATCAATCAATCTGCAGGGGCTCATTAAGAGAGAATCCAACTCTCTCTTAGAAAACAAGTTTTCTGGATAAATACTGCTTGCCTTCTTTGTCTTTTTTTTTTTTCTTTCTTAATTACCCAAAGGATTACAATTTGCGGGAAATAACTGCCCACTAAGAAAGTAACTGCCTGCATGTTTATAGGACACATCACAGGCTACAGGCTGGCTGAAACATAGCAACTGAAGTAAAAAATATATATAATAACTGCCTACCACAATAATTAAATTAAAACGGAACAACTAACTTTTCCAGCAACCTGTAACAGCAGCTTATCATCAATTGTTCAAACTCACTTTCAAAAAATAATAGAAGCTTTTAATAAGAGTCATTTGTAGTAGCAGTAACAATGAAGAACGAGTGTTAACCTTTGGTAGACATATTCTATGTCATCAGCACTAAGTTCTACCAAAAGATTTGTGTTAAGAACTTCAGTGATTCCTATGGAGAATAAATGAATCCCTGTATTCTGCATTAAAATTAAAATTAAAATAGCTATTGAAAAGTAAAAAAAAAAGGGGGCATGATTTGTTAAAGATCAAACGTAGAATTGCTGAAACATAACTGGATGCTGGTTCATCCTTTCAAACCTTCCTTCCACACCATATAGTGGTAATTGCTTTCTATTAATTTGGTTCTGATCAGCCCATATACATAAGACAGTCTCTTCTCAGTTCAACTCAACCACTGTAACATAACTGCTTAAATTAAGAAAGTGGGATAGAAGAAATTACTATGAAGAGCACAAATAACAAAGACCACTCAGTATAATAAACTTACATCTCGGTAATTCCATAATTGATTATGAAAACAACTCCAAAATGGTGAAGAACAAAAAGTTTGGCTGCCCCTTGAAAGCCTCATAATTAACACCAATTTTGTTGCACTCAACACCATCTAAGGTAAATCTGACTCGCTCAAGCAACATCCACATTGAAAAATTCCTCCCCAGATCTTATGGTTGACCAGGCTCAACCTTTCACAACATGAAGGGTAATTTTCAGCAATATCACATGAAGGAAAAGGCAATCTACATCAATAAATAGATGACCAACCAATAGCAGCAATTAAGCATTTTAGTTGTTGGTGGATATAACAATAGGTTTTGAATAAAAGATCCTTTCCATCCCTATCATCATTCAGAATCAAAACCACTGTACCACAGAAAATACAATATCAAGCTATAATTATTCAAGAGACACCAATGAAAACAAAATGCCATGTGCAATTACTTTGGTCAGCACTGTTGCTTATTTTCCTTTAAACAGTGCAAATTAATTTTAATTAAGTCAGTGAAAGAATCATACCTGCCTTGGAATGACAAGGTAGAAGTCTTCAAATGCAGGAAGACTTGAGTATCCAACAAAATCCCCAGTAATCTTAACCCTTGGAAAATTATCCTTTGATGTTGCTGTTTTATATTCAGGGTCCACTATCACTTCCTACAAGTGAAAAGAGAAGTTCAGGAAGTTGTTCCACTAGTTAATATATCATGCCTTTTCTAATTTCAGCGCAATAAGATGACAAAAACGAAGCATTATCTAAATCTATGACAAACACAAAAATTTGTATTTAAGTATCAATTTGTGAGTGCTCATTTTCAGCAATCATAACTTATTGTAAGATGGTAATGCAGAAGGAAAATAAATCTTGTTTATACATGCCAGCAGGAGGGGGTACAGGAGAAGGGAGAGAGGGAGTAGAATAGCTTTTGGATGAAATTATGACAAAAGAAAGAGGGTCGGTTTTCTTTGCTATCAGATTCACAGGCATTCATGCTAGTGAAGTTACGATCTCTCAGTTATGCAGATCGGTTTGAAAAAGATACATTTATATGCCTACAAGCGAATGGAAGAAACATGAGCACAAACCTGCTCCCATGAGCAACCTTAAGTAGGATCAGAGCCTAAAGTAGAATGCACTGTTGAACTAGAATAATCAATCCTAGGTTTAAAACCTCTTTTGATCTTGACAAAGTAGATTGATCATCACTAATGTTTCAAATAAGTGTTGTTATTGCAGAATTGAATCAATCCCTCAAGAAGAAATGAAGAAGTTGATGAATTCCAAAGTAGCATAATAATCGCGACCGCAACCTACATATTCGCGACCGCGATTCATGTTAAGACATGTTGAAAATCAAGTAGTGGAAATCGCAGTGTCAATTCTCGGCTGCGATCCATGAGAAGAGTAAGGTCAAGTTGTCACAGACGAATTCGCGGTCGGAATCTCGGCTAAGTCGCGATCGCGAATTTCAAAGAAATTCAAGAGGGAAGCAAGTTCACAACCACAGCCTGACAAGTGTCCAATAAAACTGTTGGAAGTCAAAAATCGCGAAGACATCTTGTTAGTAGCGACCGCGAACCTTGTGGAAGAAAGTCACTGATTTTGGCAGTTGAAATCGCGGTGTCAGTCGCGCCCTATGCAAGAAAATCTTGCGACCGCGACTTCTGAAAGTAGGTAAAGGACAACGGCTATATTTTTCGTGTAAACAAATAAGAAGATGCCACGTGGACTAGCCGTTAGAAACAAAAGGGTTTCGCTTTAAGAATTTGGATTTCGCGACCGTGAAAGGCAGTAGCGACCGCGATTTCATCCTGACAAGCATTAAATGCAGAATCTGTCAAACATGTCTCAAGGATTTAATGAGTTATGATCTGCAACGTCTCTTTGAAGATGTTTGGCTATAAATACCCCACCAAACAGCCATGAAGAAGGTTGCTAACAATTTTATTACAATCATTGAAAGCTCTTAAATCTTTGCTACTCACTTTCTTCATCTTCTTTACATTTGTTTGGTGTGAGCAATAAACACCAGGTTGTAAGGTTTTGTGTTAGCCTACCCAAAACACTCTAAGAAAGGTTTTAGTGTTAGCCTGCTAAAACACTTGAGTAAGATTTTGTGTTAGCCTAGAAAACACTTTGTCGTAAGGTTGTGTGTTAGCCATTAAAACACAAATTGTAGTAAGTTGGGTGTGAGCTTGAAAAACACCATTGACTCAGTAAAATACCCAATTGAGAGATTAGGGAGTGGACGTAGGGATTGTTTTGCTCGAACCACTATAAAATCTTTGAGTCTTCACTATTCTTTCTTCTTCTCCTCATCTTTATTTTAAATTTTATACACCAATTCAACCCCCCTTCTTGGTGCCTAGGGACAACAAAATGGAACCCTATAGTTTGCATTATCATTCCATTACCGTCATTGTCACCTAACTAAACACATGAACCTAATAATCTAGAATGGCACAATAAAAATAGACAGAAGAGAAGAAGAGCAAAAAAATATGCGAAGCCTAAAATTACTTCTTCAATCATTATCATCCTCAAACCTTAATTCCATCTAATTTCAATTTACATTTACCTAATCACTTCCCATAAGGCCAATTTGCTCATAAATCCAATAATTCCTACTCCAACCAACACCTTCATCACCACCACCATCGATAATCCCTTACCATTTGATCAATCATGAGGCTCCTTCAAGCTCGTCGGATGAGACTATGATGACACTAAGATGCTTATTGTTGATTAATTTGCAAATAGAATTGGACACTAACGCTAGTGTATAAGAATAGACTGTTGGTGTGAGAGATCTGGAATCCAAAACTAGGAATTCTAGGATGGCATCCACCAAAAGGGATTTAAGTAACGGGTGATAAAAGATGATGACGATCAAGGTGCTTTGGATTATAAATACCTAATTGCTTAACAAAAGGCAAAGTAATGAAGCTATCCATAAAGAAATGATTCCCAAGCGTGACTACCACGGTTGGTCTACTCAATTGATTAGGAGAGGAAGCGACATTTGGAACCAACTGCCAGCGAGAAAATAAGTGTGGGAAAATTTTGTTCTTTTTTTTTTTAAAAAAAATTAGATGTTAATTTAAGAAAATTTATGGATTTCTTTATCCTAAATTTGAGATTTATGGATGTCTTGATCCTAAATTTGAGATTTCTTGATCCTAAATCACATTCTTTACTAAAGCAAGATTGAATTCAAAATTTAAGGTTGCAGTAGTTGTCATAAAGTTATTGATGTTATTGATGGATTAGTAATTAATATCTTGTTTTTTGCCAAACAGTGTTGATGGGTTCATAATTGTTTTCTTCTTTCGTCTATGATTAGATGCAAGAAATGAGATTGATTACTTGCTTGCATTCATTGCTTCAGTTCACATCTAAAGAATGCAACTTCAAGTTTTGTAGTAAAAAAAACATGGCATTTCTCGACTTTTTAGTAATTGGAATGAAAAGAATTAATTTTTAATTTTGATAATTGGGAAGGGAATGTTTAATCTTTATTTTTTTAAAAAAAATCCAAGTATTTGCTCATAATATATTTTGATAAAAATAGAAAATTTAATATAAAATTAAGAATAAAATAGATATTTTGTATGAATTTACATAATAATAGTTCAATTTATGGAATCGATGTTAAAAAGTTTTAATATAATATATGAAAAAACAAAATTAAATATTATAATATTAAAAATCGAAGAGTCAAATAATACAATTTCTAATCTCATTTATTGATAAGATAACACTATTTACATAACGTTTATATAAAACATAGATTTTTAGTTTAAATGAGCTAAAAAATAGTTTAATGACATATATGAGCCTTAGAAAAACATTAAGGGCAAAAATATACCTTTTTCCTTTTTTTAATAATGTCATGGTTGCAATTTTATTAAATATCTCTTTTATTTACGACTAAATGATAAATTTCATCAATAACTAATTCTACTTAACGTCATCAAGTACGTGACTTGATAGTAAAACTTTCAAGTGAAAAGAATTATATTATAAATTGTCTCTAGTCAGCCATTATTGTCGGGATAATAATAAAAAAAGACTAGTATGTGTTTTGATTAATAACTATGTTTTACTAATCATAAAAATGTGATATTAAGTCAAACACATAGATACATGTTTAAGAAACATTATATTGGACTGACTCGCTATAAGAACACTACATAGATTAATAGTCATAAATGATTCTCATGCAATAGTATTAACTCAATCCTCTGATATCAAAATCATTATAGCTTTTAATATGATGAACTTCATATTTTGATATAGTCCAATATTATCCTTAACTGGATGATTATACAGACTAATATTAGACATAAAGTAAATCATATAAAGGAATATGAGTAATTGGGAAGGAATTTGTCTTTTATATATTTATGAGAAATATATCTCTAGGCCCCTCGATAAGTCAGACTAAAGAGATTGCATGACTGTGTAGAATAATGAATTGATAAAGATTATCAATGTCATTTTACATCAGTCTACTTGAAAATTGAGAAAGAATTAAGCTATAGGGATGACATTATCTATGCTTTATGTTCAATTGAGATCTAATATGACAAAAGGATTATAATACTATTTATAAAACAGGTTATGTCAGAATATTGACCATCACATAATTTGGGTAATCGTAATGTTTTGCTAGAAGTCACTTATGAATTGTGGGTCAAAAATAAGGTTTGGACCACTATCAACATTATGTGAATCTACGGGGTTGCACACATAGAATAGGCCTAAAGAGAAATGAGTTTACTGCTCTATCTATTTATAATTAAGATAATTAGAGATATTATCTAAATTATTTTAATATTTATTTCGTTTTAGAAGTTAAAATGAAATAGGATATTATCTTACTTGTATCTTTTAGATACATGGCTAGCATTAATATCTTAATGGTTAATATATATATATATATATATAAGGAGAGATAAAAAAAATCCTAGTGCTAGCCCACCCTACATTTTGGTGGTAGCATGTTCATGTGGATACTTGTGGAGGACGATCATCCTTTGGTGATGCCTTAATTCAACTTCAAGCTCAAGGTAGGATGTTATAGGTGTAAACCCCTCTCAGCCTTCTAATAGCTTTGTGATCTCTCATCTGAATTGGTATGTTTTTTTGCATTCTTTTCGATTTAATCAAATCACTTAGTGGGTTTTCATGTCGAAAATTTTTTATTTTTTTCATTGTGCATATTCTACAAAACCCAACAAGTGTTAATAAGCTTTTTCCCCTTCTTGGTCATTATTTGCTTCATCTTTTGGGGATGAATTTAATTTTTTATCATTAGACTCACACCTCAGCAATTCAAAATCCAATGCTCACAATTAGGATAATTATTCTTTAACTTGTATGCTTTTTGATGTGTAGCTAAAATATACACAAGATCCAATAAATTTACAATTTCCTAGATTTGTATTTGTAATCCCTCAACATACCTTGCGACCAACTAATGTTCTATCTCTTGAACCTTATTCCATGCCAATAGTTGATAAAACTCAATGGCACAATCATCCATAGATTTGTTTGTCTTTAATTCTACAATTGTTGGTACATCAATCTTTGAAAATTATATGGCGGAAAATTTGTACACAAAGGCTTCCTCATCTTCTCCCATGTCATAATTTTCTATTTTCCCATCTATTCTTTGTAACAGCTGCCACTCTTATAACCTGGTTGTTACCAACTATGCTCATTTATCCCCAGGCACTCCCTTAAATTGCAAAATCTCTTCTAACTATGGCTAACCAGTCTAATTTTTTTTTTCTAAACTACCCTAGAATTTAAGTATTTTCAATCTTTATACCCATCTCCTAATGCCTTGTATCATCCTCAATAAGGGCTCTACATTGTTTATACAAAGGAATCTCCTCTAAAAAATTAACTTTATAATATTTGGCCTTTTATTAGGTTCCTCAAAATTGTAATTCTTGGCCCTATTTCTTCTGTCTTGGCTCATCACATTCGTTAACTATTTCATCTATTGGGATTAGGGATGAGCAAAAGGTAGGTTCAGTTTTTTATCAAAATTAAATAAATCAAATTTTATATATTTAAAATCAAATTTATGAAAAAACTAAATTAACAAAACCAATTAAACCAAAATTTATGTGCCTATAAATCGAACCTATAAAAGTTTGATTCATTTCGATTCAATTAAATTACCTATATTTTAAATTTGATTCTATTCAAATTGGTTGATTTATTAATAATTTCAATTAATTCATTTTTTTCGAGTTTTATCTAAAAAACTGAACCAAGAGCTGAAAATCGAAATTTTTTTAAAATTAAAATTAAACCGAACTGATTTTATTAAAGAATCAAACCAAATTAAACTGAACCAACTCGATTCGATCAATTTTTCAGTTCAGTTTGATTTTTGCTCACCCTAATTGGAATAAACAATTAATTCACTCATCTATTTGTTGTTATAATTGCATCACGTGATTATGTTCATAAACTTATTCTATGTGTAGGTTGTCGCCTCTGTTGTTTTATTGGCATGACTATTCTTGAATGAATTGAACTCTGGTGCCAAATTAATGTAGCAAAAAATTTATGAAAAATTTCATGTAAAACGTTAAACACAATATTCTATAACCTTGTTTGTGCATAAATACCAAGATTATAAACACAAAAAATTTATTGGTTCATAAAGGAATATAAAAAATTTGGGAGAGGAAAACAAATACTCTTTTTTTAGAATTCTTATTAAACTCCAAAAGTTACCTCATAAGTCATTAGGTACATAATATATATAGGAAACCCAAATCTTACCCTATATAGCAATTAATTTAATTAAAAATAAAAGAGAATACTACTACTATGGCCAAATATGAAAAAATATATATTAAAAATAGACCAAAACTAAAATGATTCCAAATTTGATTTTTTACTAAAAAGATACCAAAATTACACAACTTTCTAAAATGGCAAAAATGCAAATTTCAAGGCCCAAAATGATTGAATTTGCTTGAAAAGCAATGGATCTTACAAGTAAAGCTTGTGAGTTTAAATCATTGACCCATTTTTCATCAAAAGACAATTTATAAATGTCAAAAATGCCACTTTTAAAGAATTTTCATAATTATAAAAGGCCATCAAACGCATCAAATACTATGGTTCCTATCATATTTGTTTATAAATATAAACTCATGCTCATTTGTCATATTAAGAGGAGTATGAAGAAAGACCACATTGAAATTAGAGAGCTCATACCTAGAAGAAGCAAGTTTTACTATAGTAATGAAGAGCTATGACAATGAGGAAAAACAAGAGAGAAAGGAGAAAATAGAGAAAATAAAGGGAAAGCTATTGTTGACCATTTGGTCAGTACAAGTCAAACCGAATTGAATTTTTTTAAATCGAACAAAATGATTTTTATGTGAATTAAAATCAAATTGATTGAAATTTTAGATAAAATTGAAACCAAATAAAATTGATTTGATTCAGTTTGATTTTCAGTTTAGACTCTAAATGGGCTTTAATGGTGATAAATAGATTTGAACCTTCTTATCTTAAGTAGACTTTTTCATATCAGCCTCCAAATAACTTATTTTTACATTTTTGGGCCTAAATTAAAGGACACAAAAATTACAATTCCAATTTAATACTTAAATCACAAGTGAATATACTTCAATTTTTTAAAATTAACAAGAAATACAAATGAAGTTCTAAGTATTCCAGAAATTCATACAACAATAACATATCATATCAAATAGTCTATCACAGAAAAAAGAAGAAATTAACAACTTACTACAAATTCATCACAAGCTCAACATAAGTTTTGAAAATATTTAAACTTTGAATGTTGTAGGTACACCTTTAATGCCCATTTTTGAAAAGTTGATCTACCAAGTCAAATGCAAAATATGAAGATGAATCGTAAGATTGCAAATTAGATTGAGATTGAAGATTTAACATGTAACAACCATTTTCATTCTCAAATCATGGCATTTATGTCCAAAAATACATATGCATAAAGGTTTATTGATCATACATACACAATCCAACTCATATTTAATGCACATATATGCTAACTAATATTCAAGGCTAGTGTCCATAAATTGGTTCTTATCTAGATATATGTACATGACACAAGGAGAGAGAAAATTGGAATTTAGCTGATGACATGTGGTCCATGTGTCTCTATGCACCAAAGTATCCAAACCCTATACTTTAATATTTGAAAAATATAATTGTGATTTAGTGAGTCGCGACTCAATGAATAAAAATAATAATCAGATTCTTATGACATAACCAACAGTCAAATATCATCAAGATACATTACAAGTATAACATTTGATTATGCAAGTGCAAGTGCAATAGATTGATTTTTATCGTGATCTTGCAAGGCAAATACTGCTCTCGAGAATTCATGTGATTCAGGTGACATTTGATTTTGTTGCCCAACATATAACAAGTGAATCATTTGATCAATACATGTGCTAATATGATATATTGGTTCCTTTTTTCAGTGATTTCCAGGAGTTTGACAAGCCGATCATAACATCCTTTTAGTTTCATATGCATGTGTTAATTCACAATGGTATACTAAGTAATCATTAAAAGCATATAATTCTTACTTGACTTATATTCATATGTAAAAGGTAATAATTCAATCACATTTACATGTAATAGAACATAATCACATCATAAAATTATCACACATACACATTAGAATCTAATTATAGTTTTTACTCACCTTTTAATGTGACTAACCTTTACGGTAGGTATGATCTCTCTCTAAGGCTTCCTCAAAGTGTTGAAATCATAACATTTGATACATACATGGTTATAAGTATGTCAAAATGATTATGAATGCTTAGTATGCAACTATGACATGATCCACACAAGTGGACCTAGTGTTTATGCATATTTTCCTTAAAATGACAGCCTAACCATGCTACACCCTCACAGTAATATCTCTAGATATAATTATCCAAATGACTTAATTCTTTTTTTAACTAAACTAAACACATAATGATACAATTAGTCAAATTTCACATCAATATAAGACATATAGAAAATGTGGTGAATTTTTGAATTTTGCCCTGTTTCAATGTCATCTGAATTTGAGTAGGTATTATATTCTCAGGTATATATCAAATTGTACAAATCCAATTACAAGAATAATATACCAAAAGTTACAAAACATATAATGTAACATTTTTCATATTTTACTCATTGTCTAATTCAGTCTATAAAGTCACCAAAATAAATGACCAATCTCAGGGTGAA
>CATIWR010089841.1:0-10166 GCA_949677035.1 Omphalea diandra | reverse complement strand
TTTTATTTATAGATTCATATGTCATTTTTTTTGACTGAATAATATATATATATATATATATATATATATATATATATATATATATATATAAAAGAAGGCCAATCTTAAGAAGGGTAATACGTATTGTATGGATTCTTTTATCTCCACTTATAATCTTATATTATATATATATAGACACACACACACGCCCCTATGCAAAGTCCTTAGAATCTCTGCATCCCATACATAGTAGCATGAACACACCACTATAAGACTACCATCCATCCACAGTGCCTCTGCCACCAATTTATACTTCTCCCCACTCAAATGAAAAAGTCATCCCTTCAAGATTCTGTCACTTTCCCAGGAAAATCTTCCCAATTCGAGGCTGAATACTGGTTCGACGACCCATGCATTCTCAACATGGACTATTTCGTCAAGACCTTAGCCGGCATTAAGGCTAAGGGGGTCCGCCCAGACCTTATTGGCTCAATCATAGCGCACTATGCATCCAAATGGCTACCTGAATTATCAGGCGATACTGCTGACAATGAAAGGGGACTTACCAACTTCGAAGAATCACCCGAAAGCGTCGCAGCTTCGTGGATGAAAAAAAGATTTTTCGTGGAAACCCTAGTGGGAGTTCTGCCTCCGGAAAAAGACTCAATCCCATGCAACTTCCTCTCACGGCTGCTCCGGACAGCAAACATGGTAGGGGTGGAGCCCACGTATAGGGCAGAACTAGAGAAGCGGGTTTCATGGCAATTAGACCAAGCTTCTTTAAAAGAGCTAATGATACCTTCGTTTAGTCATACTTGTGGAACACTGTTAGATGTTGAGCTAGTGACGAGGTTAGTGAAGAGGTTTGTTAGTCTAGATGAGGCAGCTAAAAGTGGAGCAACTGCAAGTATGATTAAGGTAGCTAAGCTTGTGGATTGTTACTTAGCTGAAGCAGCTGTTGATGCCAATTTGAGCTTGGCTGAGTTTGATGACCTTGCTTCGGCTCTTCCTAGTCATGCTCGTGCCACTGATGATGGTTTATACAGGGCAATTGATACCTATCTCAAAGTAAGTCAACGCTGTACGCCTTTTACCTTATCTTTGGTTATATCAAGATTAGGTTTATACTTATTATCCATTAGCCAATGAGATTTGGCTTGCCTTTAGAGTTATGAGATTGAGACTTGAAACATTACATTAGTCATAATAATAAGTAAAAAAGAATTAAAATTAATGAAGTTATTGCCTAATTTGGATATTAAGGGCTGGGTCAGGTCAATTGAGAAATTCAAAACTTTAGTGTCAGTGGTTGAGCCACACTTTTCAATTGTGCATAGAATAACAAATTTGAAGCGTTGATATTCATTATAGTCATTTTTGTGTTTAGCTTCATTTGGATATTTACTTGGATAAAATCCATGTTGCATGTTATCCCTTTGAATGTGGTACATGACCAATGAAATAAACAAAAGGCATGAGATATAACCGACACTCATTCTCTACAATTAAGAATATAATCAACAAAATCAAAAAATGTAACTGATTGATGTACAAAATAAAATTTTTGAGCTCTAGGAACTCGGGGTTATCTCATGCTTGTGCTCTGTAGTGAGTTGCTATTAATTTTCAACCAAGCTTCTCTGATTATTAGTTGGTGGATACTTGGAAGAGGAGAAAGAAAATTAGAAAAAAATATTAATGGAAACGTGAAAAGAGGAAAACGAACATCATCTGGGACCAAGAAGTAGGTGGCAGCAATTGTGTTGTCACCGACTCAAGATTCTTCAGTTTGGTGGTGGGTAACGTCTGCTGCAGATGGAATCCAGAGGTGAATTGATTTATGACGATGTGGTGTAATGTATCCCAGTCCCAGACTTAGTTTTGCCCTGATAGTGTCCCTTCTTTGTGTGGTTATGGTGAAATGTGAATTGCAGTGTCACATATGTACCGTTGAATTGCACTGTCACAACATTTATTTATTTATTTATTTGTTTTATATTTCGCTCTTACCTTCTAACATTTCTGAGATATGAATAGCTCAATTCACAACAATTTTGGCGCATTTGACAGATTCTGAAGGAAAGGACTACCATTGACACATATGACACATATGATATGTTTGGCTCTGTATCATTGTTTAATAACTATTCCAACTGGAATTCGGCTTTTTGTTTATAAATTATGAAATTACCGATACTTTGAACATTTATTTAATTTTGAACTTGTGTATGATACTTTTTAACTATACATAATTAATATATAGTTGACATATGATATGTACATATAGTTTTTAAGAATAATTAAGTTAAAAATATGCATATATCGTGCGCTAAACATGTCTCATGCATGTTATTATAAACAATCTTATGATTATATTCAAGCTCAACTTGTATATATACATTTTTCTAAAGCCAGGATTTTAACTAGTGCTAGATACATATAATCGATCCATTTGCAATAATTTGTATATATTGTTTCTTGATTCTATAGACACATCCAGGATCGTCAAAGCAAGAAAGGAAGATTCTTTGTAGACTAATTGATAGCAGAAAGTTATCCCCTGAGGCATCATTCCATGCTGCCCAAAATGAAAGGCTGCCTGTTCGAGCTGTAATCCAAGTCCTATTCTCTGAGCAAACAAAGCTCAATAGACACATGGACTGGAGTGGCTCGTTTAGTGGCACAAGAAGCCCGAACCCAGGAGGGTCAGGGTTAGGGTTCGACCCTAACCCTCCTGGCCGGTGCTTTTCAAAAAGAGAAATGAATGCGCAGCAAATGGAGATAAAGAATCTAAGAGAAGATGTACTTAGGCTGCAAGGGCAATGCCATGCCATGCAAATGCAAATGGAGAGGATGGTGCAAGAGAAAAGGAAAGGGTTTTTCAGGTGGAAGAAGTTGGGGATTATGTCTTCTTTTAAAAGTAATGTTAGTGTCGTTGAAAAGGCTATTGAAGAAAGTGGTGGTGGTGGAGAAGAAGTTGGGGCTGGAAGGCTGACTCCTGTGGACATGAAGACTAAGTTGGTGAAAGGTAGGACACCTCCTAAGTGGAGAAAATATATATCTTGATGAATCAATGTGATTAATAGCGGAAGATGATCACTGACATGTTAATTTTACTAGTTATATGTTGTTCGTTTGGTTGTTTGTACAAGGAGTTATGAGTTGAGGAATAATGTAAGCTTGTATTATGCATATATATAAGGATGATTATTATGATTTGCAGTTATAATTCCTTAATTCATTGAAGCTCAGCTTGTTTAATGCTATTATCATCAAATTTAATAATAATTTTTTCAGTGCATTTGCTTTTTGTGTATAGAATCTTTATCACACTTCTTCTAGTTTGTACTCATGCCAAATTATTAAAATCAATTTTTTAGAGGTTAAGGGCAATATAGTTATATTAAAAAAGATATATTTAATTTATAAGTCATATAAATTAATCATTAGTTATTTGTAATTATTTACATTATATCTCTTGTAAAGTTTTTTTTAAGAAAAATACTCTATAAAATTTGAAACATAAATTGAGATTTTTTTGATATGCTATTTATAAAAAGAGTTTAAATTTTCTTAAGTCACCACAAAATAAATGTGCATTTTAGTTTATTTTCTTTTTCTTTTATTTGATATACAAACTTGTATATATGTGATACTTATGTTATTATATAAAAAATATAAATACATATATAAAATTAAAATGCACACATATATATTCTTATTAATCATTTTATAAATTATTAACAATAATTAGATAGTTATTTCAAACATGAAAATAAATTAATTTAGATCAATTTTCTATGAAACATTTCTAAACGACATCGTTTATAGAACCTTAAAAATTCTTCATTTTTCAGAGTCAACAGTTTATCTTCTAACCGTTAAACCCCATCCAAAACCCCCTCTGACTTCTTCTTGCAGGCTAATGCACTTTCCCTGCATCTCTAAAAAATGGCTCTCGCGGCTAAAACCGCACAATTCCCTCTGCAAACACATAAAGAAAACCTGAATACCCGTAACCTCAAAAGACGTCAACTTTCTCTTTCAAACCCCAGAAACCCCTTCTTTTAAAATCTGGCCAAACCTCACTCACCACCACCACTTCAATCACTCCCCAAAATCCAACAAACTCACGCTTACTTCAACTATGCATAGAAGGGAACCTCGACCAAGCTCTAAAACACTTCATTTCTATGCAAAGATTGAACATTTCATTGGAAGAAGAAAGCTTTATTAAGGTTATATGAGAACAGGAGAGGATATAGTGAGGGTGATTATGTGTGCAAAGCTGGGTTGGATTCATCTTTCACTACCCAATTGAGACTTAGTGTTGGTAATGCACTGTTGAGCATGTTTGTGAGATTTGGTGATTTGGGTAGTGCTTGGAATGTCTTTGGGATAATGGGTGAGAGGGATTTGTTTTCTTGGAATGTTTGGTTGGTGGGTCTGCAAAAGCTGGGTTCTTTGATAAGGCTTTGTGTTTGTATTGTAGGATGTTGTGGGTTGGGGGTTTTAGACCTGATATATATACTTTTCCTTGTATTTTGAGGAGTTGGGGGGGACATGACTTGGTTAGAGGAAAGGAGATTCATGGTCATGTTTTTAGATTTGGTTTTGATGTGGATGTTAGTGTTGTTAATGCTTTGATTACCATGTATGTAAAATGTTGCGGTGGCGGGCTTGGTATAAAATATCCCAGAGAGAGAATTTCTTGGAATGCAATTATTTCAAGGTATTTTGAGAATGGGGAGTGTATAGAAGGGTTTAGTATGTTTCTCCGGATGCTTGAGCTTTCAATTGATCCAGATTTGATGACCATGACTAGTGTGATGTCTGCGTGTGAGCTTCTTGGCGATGATAGATTGGGAAGGGAAATTCATGGGTATGTGATGAGAACAGAGTACAGAAATGACATTTCAGTGTATTCTTCGTTGATCCAAATGTACTCAAATCTTGGATATTTGACGGAAGCAGAAACAGCGTTTTCACGAATCAAATCTAGAGATGTTGTGTCATGGACGGCAATAATTTCAGTCTATGAGAACAATTTGATGCATGATAAGGCCTTCGAAACTTACAAAATGATGGAATCAAAAGCTATCATGCCTGATGAGATCACAGTAGCCTGTGCGGTATCGGCTTGTGCATATTTAGATCAGTTAGATATGGGTATGATGCTTCATAAGCTTGCTGATAGGACTGGACTAATATCATATGTTATTGTTGCAAACCCTCTCATTGATATGTATGCGAAATGCAAATGTATTGACAAGGCTTTGGAAGTCTTCCATCATATTCCTGCCAAAAATGTGATTTCCTGGACTTCGATCATCGCAGGGCTTCGGATAAACAATCAGAGCTTTCAAGCTTTAATATTCTTTCAGCAAATGAAACACAGTTTAAAGCCAAATTCTGTTACTTTAATTTCTGTTCTTTCTTCATGTGCTAAATTAGGACCCTCGATCTGTGGAAAAGAGATTCATTCCAATGCATTAAAGACTGGAGTTGCATCTGAAGGATTTCTTCCAAATGCAATTTTAGACATGTATGTTTGGTGCGGAAGGCTGGGACCTGCATTGAATCAATTTAAGTCACATAAAGAGGATGTTGGAGCATGGAATATTTTGCTAAGAGGGTATGCTCAGCGCGAGCAAGACGCAATGGCTGTTGAGTTATTCCATAAAATGTTGGAGTCTAAAATAAATCCTGATGACATCACATTCATTGCTCTATTGTGTGCTTGTAGTAGATCTGGAATGGTAAAAGAAGGCTTGTATTATTTTAACAGCATGGAACTGAATTATGTCAACTCAAATTCAAAACACTATGCCTGTGTCGTTGATTTACTTGGCCGTGCAGGACAGTTGGAGGAAGCTTATGAATTTATAGAGAAAATGCCTATTAAGCCTGATGCCGCCATATGGGGAGCCTTACTGAATGATTGTAGGATCCACCGGCAGGTTCAACTTGGGGAACTTACAGCCCAGCATATTTTCAAGGTGGACACAGAAAGTATTGGTTACTATATTCTCTTGTAATCTGTACGCTGACAGTGGTAAATGGAATGAAGTTGCACAGGTAAGGAGGATAATGAAAGAGGAAGGCTAATTGTTGATCCTGGATGCAGTTGGGTAGAAGTAAGGGGAAAAGTTCATGCTTTCTTCAGAGGTGATAATTTCCATCCTCAAATAGAGGATATAAATGTTGTTTTGGAGGGATTTTATGAGAAAATGAAGGCAGCTGGTTTTAACCGTAAAGATAACGGTTCAATGGATGATGTTGAAACTTCAAGAGCTGACATCTTCTGTGGGCACAATGAGAGACTCGCCATTGCATTTGGCCTTATTAATACTGCTCCTGGAACGCCTATATTGGTTACAAAGAATCTCCATATCTGCCAAAGCTGTCACAGAAGCATTTTCTAAGATAGTTCGCAGAGAAATCTCTGTAAGGGATGCATAGCGGTTCCATAATTTCAAAAATGGCTTATGTTCTTGTGGTGGTTAAGATTTCCGGGAAACAAGTTGATAGGTAAGAAGCTTAAATAAATTTGAATATACAGTCAAATTGGCCCTCAAATGAGCCTGAGAAGAGGTTATAATTAAGGATACAGAGCATTTCCATCATTTCAAAGATCTACATTCTCTCATGGTGATAAAGGTATTGTGAAAAAATTAGCTAAGCCTCTGCCGAAACAATAAATATAGCAAGTTGCAGCTAAACACAGAAAAGGCAATCTCAATTTGAGGATTGTGCTATGGATCATTGATTAGTTCTTCATGAACTGAAGTGTATTACATGCCAAGAAAGATGAAAATACAACGACAACAGGCAGACAAAAACTTGGAACATAGATACATATGATCAATTGATAATCTTCAATGATAGTGCGCAAGCAGATTGTTCCTGTTGTGACGTAGATCAATGGAAACTTTGGCAAACTCCATGCTCCTTAGGGCGTTGTGCTATTAAACAGAAGTTGTATTTGTATTTGTATTTTGCAGTGCAACCTCATTTTGTCTGCTTGCTATGTATGTACTTTTACTATGCGCTGGAAGGTAGAATTTGTTAGAATATAACTATCCTGTATCTTATGAAATTAAAGTAGTAATGATTTATATAGTTCTGGTACTTGATCACTTGTCATAGTCTCTCAGACTTCTCTCTCTTTTTTCTAATACTTGAACTAGTTTGTACTATCTTTCACATGATTTTCTCATTTCTTTACTACTTGAATTCAGTGTCCAAAAGAAAAATTATAGGGTTATAATGAATGCCAGATGAATGTCTGTACTTGGAATACTTCTCTTGTTTTCTGTGCTAATTGAATTCAGTTTCCAAAAGAATTTTTTCTTGTTTCACACTTGGAATATTTACTTCTCTTGTTATCTACAAAATGAATGTCCGTCTAAAACTGTTGGTAATAAGTCGTATTGTTGGCTTGGAAGGAGCGAAAAAGCGTGAAAGATAATGATGAAAAGAATGTTTTGTTATCATATTAGTAGTCTCAATTTAAGTCTAAATTTTGTTTCTGTGCCTTTTTAGCATCCTTTTTAGTTGTAATGGAAAACCAACATATTATGCGAAGCAGGAAAGGAGTATTTTAAAAAAAAGAGAGAAAAAACAAGAAATTGGACCAGAAAATAGAGAAGCTGATTTTAATTTATCTGTAAAACAACAAGCTGTTATTACATTTATCACGCATGCAATCTCATAATCTCTTACACAAATCAAAGGCAAAAGAAATATACATAGATGTCACACAATTATTCAGCTTATGCAGCCATGGAACGCTATCAAAAAAATTCTAAGGAAAAAAAAAAAAACAAAGAAGAATTGAAACATTGTAGAGATATGGTACAAATGAATTTAACATACAAAAATAGAAGTTTCATATTTTCACTATTTTCTTGATACTCTTAATGGAAGATTTGATGAAACTGTTTCCTGCAGCATGGTCCTCACTGCAGTCATCATCACCAGTTACCATTGGTTTCTTCCTCATGCAATCCCCTCCCTTTCTCATACCCAAAAGCAAAGGAGAAGAGGGGATACGCCGCAAGGTCCTGGCACTTTCAGACCTTGTTAGCACTCTTTCTTTCCCTTCAAAGCTCTTGCTACTTCCAATCCCTTCACCACCTGCAGTTTTATCCTTCACTTGGATTATCCGTTGCTGCTTTTCCAAAGGTACAGGCTCTAATGTCTGCTTGTCAAATCCTGAATGCTTTGAACTCATTTCCTCCTTTTGCGGGAACTTTTGGTTGAGCTTTGTGAATATATCATCTGTCCTGCTTTTCTCATGGCTATTTAAGCTTTCAGGTTCCAGTTCATCTTGAGAGTTCTCGAGCAGCATTTGTAGCCACCTCTCTACATTTCCTTTCCCACGCTGCCTCCTAGTTTCTTCATCTTCCTCTATTTCTTGTACTCGGACAATTGGAAACTGACTTTTGTCAATCTTCCCTTCACCTATTTCTAGTGTCTGAAGCTTATGCTCAATTGAGATTTCACTGTCCAAGGCAACAATAGATTTCTTATGCTCATCGAGAACTTCTCTAATGATATTTTGTGCAGGTATTTTCAGTTTCTCTTCAATTTCTTTATGCTTTCCATCTTCATTTGCAGATAAGGCAGCTTCAGATGCTTTGTGTTCCTCCTCTAGAAACACTCTCAGCTCCTTGTGCGGAGGTGTTCTGGGCCTGTTTCCTGGCAAATAAAGAATTGCTTTATCATCTCTATCTTCAGATATGGTATCGTCGGTTCTTGATCTCTTACGTGCACGTTCCCATTCAGGCCTAATCTGTTTCTCAAGCTCATCTCTTTGTTTGAATTTCCTGTGGAGTTCTTTCTCTGATGAATCACAAATCGCCTTCTGTGCTTCGAGCCTCGCCATGAGTGCATTACTTGCAGCCTGGTTTAGTCTCACTTGCTCCTTGTAAATGACACTCCTGCAAATAAAAATGGGTCTAGTATTTAACACCATTTGAATCGACAATAGAACGGAGAATAGAATCTTTTCATGGATTCATGAGTCTTACTGGTGCATCGCATCTCGAATCATCTTCTCAAGCATATTTCTATACGAAGATTGTGCCTCTGTTAGCCGCCTGCACCTTTCTGCCCTTCTCCTGCGCTTTGTCAGTGCCAACTCCAAGTCCTGAATGATAAGCTTTTCATCATCATTCTTTCTCGTCATTTCATTAACTTCCTTATCCATTTTCTGTATTTCAGCTTGCATCTTCTGTGCTTCTTCTCTTTGCTTGAGAGAATCCCTGGCCGCGACAATGGCCTGATAGGGGTTTGTAACGAAGTCCGGATTCTCATTTTCTTTCAAGTCACCAGGCTTTACTTTTCTGGAAGCTAAAGTAACACAACAACCACAAATAGAAGATATTTATATTGTGAAATTTAAAATGAACATGAACATATGAACGGGGAAAGGAAAAGCTAAATGGGGAAAGAAAGTTTATCTTTTTGATATTCTTGTACTTACCAATTGCAGGAGAATGTGACCGTATCTGCCAATTGTAATCCAATGATTTTAAAGCCGACGAAGAATCATATAATTCTCGCCGCGATAAAACAAGGGCAGCTGGAGCAAGGCCTAATTGCTCCTTTGATTCAATGTAATGTTGTGGAAAAGAATGCGAGTCCACAGTCTGTGAAGCATTTAGTTCTGCATTTTCTCCTTCTGAGAACAAGAATGAAAATGCCCTATGCCTGCCATAATTATTGAACCTAATGAGTTACTATATAACTTATCTTACATTTCTGAATTCTAATGGCTTTAGAAATGTTGACCCACCTGAAATCAGAATTGGAGGAAGCAAATATGGATAAAAATTGGTTTACTGAAATTCCCAACTGAAGGTCCCACCAAGGAACAAGAAACTCTAATTTGTTATGCTTTCTCTTGCACACTTGCCATTGCAGTATCCTCAGATTACTTGGAACTGTCAATCCTCCCCCTGAAATTCAGTTAGGCAAATCATACATTTCAGACATACTAAAGGAGAGGACAAAGACAAAGACAAAGACAAAGAAGTTGTTTTGTACTTTGGCAAGGAAACCAATGGTCAATGTCCCAAGCAAGAGGAGAGGCCCTATCAGCATGGAAATACAGAACATTGCCATATGGATCAACTCGAATTACTGCAGGATCAAAACCAGCATTCCTAAAACCCAAAACA
>CATIWR010089821.1:0-39767 GCA_949677035.1 Omphalea diandra | reverse complement strand
ATTTCCCCAATCTTCACATATTATAAAAACAAGCACTCTCCTTAATATATATATATATATATATATATATATATATATATATATATATATATATATATATATATATATATATATATAATTTTTATCTCAGAAATTGTATTATATAATTTTTTTTACCATACGTCAATCAACAGATGAAATTAGTCTATAAAAAAGGCATGAAACAAGAAATTAGGCAAAATATATTAGCTGCCCCCTGAATTTTTGCCATTTTTGCTCAAAACCCTTTGACTTTTTTTTTCTTTTTATCATATTGAGCCTTCAAATTTTTAATTTTTTTTTGTCACACCTTTTTTAATAAGTCAATCACACATGTAATTCATGACCCACTAAAAGTGTTTGACAAGTTGAAATTACTAAATTAACCATATCAAATTGATCACACATCATGCCCACAAATGTTTACTAAATTTACAATTGAGCCCTCACCTTATATAATTTTATATTTATAATAATTATATATTTATTATTTATATTTATAATTTATTATTATATATATTTATAATTTATAATTATTTATTTATTATGCAAAATTATATATTATAATTATGTAAATTATATATATTTATTTGATTCAACTAAACTTCTTTTAACAAAAATAATTAAAGCTATTGAGTTGATCTGATTTTTGAGAATTTTATTTTATCCTAAACTCTTTACTGTCAAATTTATTTTTTATATTATTCTAAAAAATATAACAATATAAAAAAAATTTTGAATTTCGCTATGTAATTTTCTTAAAAAAATATTAACTTTTTTTGTAATTTTCTTAAAAATATTAATCTTTTGATTTTAGTTCAATTAAACCTATTTCATAAAATAAATTATAAAGTATTGAGTTGATCCACTTTTTATAAACTCTATTTTATCATAATTTACTTCTTATAAAATTTATCTCTAATATTATTATAAAATCTATCTCTAATATTATTCTAAAAAATATAATAGATAAAAAATTTTGAATTTTGCTCCATAATTTTAGAAAATTCTTGGTTCCAATCATGAATAAAATGAATTTTATTTTATGGTCAATTTTTTCTTTTAATTGAATAAAATCTATTTTTTATAAAAATAATTAAAGCTATTAAGTTGATCCACTTTCTAAACATTTTATTTTATCATAATTTCTTTGATATGTTATATTATTTTAAAAAATATAACAATACAATAAAAAAATTTGAATTTTGATTCATACTTTTTTTAAAAAATCTTAGTTTTAATCAATAAAATTAATTATTATTTCATATCTAATATTTTAATTTTGATTCAATTAAATCTATTTTTTTTCAAAAATAATTAAAATTGTTAAGTCTATCTATTTTCTTAGAATTTTATTTTATCATAATTTCTTTCTTGCCAAATTCATCTCTTGTAATTTTCTGAATAAATATAATAATATATAAAAAATTTTGAATTCTATTATGTACTTTTAAAAAAATCTTGATTTCAAATATGAACATAATTTAAGTGTTATTTTATGCCTAATTTTTTTTTATTTTTGTTTAATTAAATATTTTTTAGAAAAATAATTAAAACTATTAAATTTATCCATTATTGAGATTTTTATTTTTTATCAGTATTTCTTCCTTTCAAGATTTATCGCTTATACTATTCTAAAAAAATATCATATAAAAAAATTTTGAATTCTACTTCATACTATAAAAAATATTGATAAATTATAATTGAATAAAAATAATTGTTTATATATATTATATGTAATTATTTTATTTATACATATATATATTTATATAATTATAATATATAATTATAGATAATAAATAAATAATTACAAATTATAGTTATGCAATTATAAATTATAAATATATAATGAAAAATTATATATAGTTATAAATAATAAATATCTAATTGTTGTAAATATATAATTATATAAGGTGAGAGTTCAATAGCAAAAGTTCGAGGGTTTAATTTGATCAATTTAGCAAGGTTTGTTTAAATATTTTAGCTCCTCATGCGCTTTTAACGAGTTATGAATTACAATAGTGACAAAGTTGTTAAAAAACGTGGGATGACAAAAAATTCGAAACTTCAAAAGCTCAATGAGATAAAAAAAAAAAAAAAAGTATGAAGGGCTTAATAGAAATAATTGTAAAAGTTCAAGGGCCAGCTGATATATTTTGCCTTCATTTCCATTATCTTTCTTCACTCATACATTGCTAGCATGGGTCATTATATTTCACTTCATGAACTAACTAACTAATTAAGCATATCCACATTGTTGTAGTAAATTTATTGTAATTAAATAATTTTGTGTATGTCATGCATATTATGATATCTCAAATAGCGTTTTTCCATACTTACAATCTCAACTATGAAGAATTTAAGTGAATCTTCTATACTTACGAGTGGAAGACGTACTATTGTTTTATTTATAGTTCATATAATAATTTTTCTACATTTAAATATTCTTAAAAGTATTTTACATAATATTACTATTGTTTTATATATAGTTCATATAATAATTTTTCTACATTTAAATATTGTTAAAAGTATTTTACATAATCTTACTATTGTTTTATATATAGTTCATATAATAATTTTTCTACATTTAAATATTCTTAAAAGTATTTTACATAATCTTGCTTTTATTTTAATATATTTTGTTTAATTTAAAAATATATTATAATCCTACTACAAATAAATCACTAAAATTTTAATCAAAATCCAAATAAAATTCTCAAAAGTCAAGGTTCTTCAATTTGTATTGTTTTATGTTTGTTTAATGAATAAGTATTGAAGGAATACATGCAACACAAAGAAAATTTTAGGTGATATCATGAATTCCTTTTCTAATTCTTTTACATGTAAATTTAGTAGAAAAATAAGAATAAAGCTTTAAAAAAAAAAAGGCTTTGTGTTGATATTGAAATTATATTTGCAGCACTACAATGAATGAACACAATATAATATTTATACATCCAAAAGACTAATAAATCTCCATAAATTTTTGATAGGAATCTCTATAAAATTTGATCTATATCTAAAAAAAAAAAAACTAAATATATAAGATTTTCAATTGTTGGACTTATCTTATCTTTTAGATCACCATCTTGGTTTGAATTTGTATTTCTACTAGATGTTTGAGGTGCTGAAGCTCTAATAAAAGTAGTGAGAGGGGGTGTAGATGATGAGGAGACTTCACTGAAGCCTAGACCATGTCTTACTAAGAGAGGTCTTTGAGATACAATTAATGTATCTAAAACTTCTTTCCCTTTGTAAAACTTAGAAATAGAATTTCTAAACTCAATCATCTCTCCTTTTAAGGTATCATTTTCCTTTCTCAAAGAATTTAGAGAAGAAAAAGATTTAGTAAGACTCTCAACAGATTTTTTGAGTTCTTCATTTGGAGTCCTCAATTCACTTACAAACTCATTTTCTAGTTTTGAGCATTTTTTTTTTTAAGTTTTCATTTTTGACTTATACTTGTAACATCTCAAAGTAAAAGCTTCTAAGAGCTCATCATCTATATCGTCATATGCATCATAGTTTTCACTAGAATGGAGTGAAGAACTTACCTCATTAGAAGAGTCCATTTGTGCCATGAAACACAAATTTGCTACTTTCTCATCTTCATCCTCCTCACGAGAGTTGTCATCCCAAGTGGCTTTGAAGCTTTTCTTCTTTTCTTTGTCCCTTTTCTTCTTATTTTTCAACTTAAGGTGATCATATTTGATATGGCCTTACTTGCCACACTCATAACATGTTACTTTATTCTTCTTTTCTTTATGGTTTGGAGATGCCTTCTTGAAGATCCTTCTATTTTTCCTTCTTCTTATCAGCTCCTTGGTTCTTCTAGAAAACATGGTTAGCTCTTCCTCTTCCTTTTCACTATCATAATCACTTGAGACAACTTTTATCTCTTTATCTTCGGTTGAAGATTTAAAGGCCAAGGTCTTCTTTTTGTTTTGTCATTCTTATTCCCTTGCCCTCTCATCTTCTTCATTTCCTCATCCTTTTTCAAGGCTAGCTCATTAGTAAAAAGCTTGCCTATGAGGGCATCTGTTGGCACCTTTCCTTTTTGTGGGTTAGACTCTTAAATATCACACATCCTTGCACCAAACTTTTCAAGAGGTAAAGATTTGAGTATTTTTGGTTTTTACCTCATGATGAGTCAGTACTCTTTCAAATTTCTTCATATTTATAATGATGGATAAGAGTCTATTTGTCATATCGGTGATGGTTTTGTTGTTCATCATCAATAACTCTCATTCTATCACATACATCTATAATTTGTAGGACTTAACCAAGGTTGTGCCTTCATGATAGTTCTTCAAAGCTTTCCATATTCCATGAGTAGTAAGACAGTGTTGTACTCTTCCAATCTCCTCCCTTGACAAGGAGTAAGAAGAATTGTCATTGCTTTTTTATCCCTTCCGTTTGATCTTCTGTAAGCTTCCACTCATTCTTCCATTGGGATTAACTCTTCACTTTCATCAACCACTTTAGTAGGAGGTTTCCATTCTTTTGCAACAATATCCCAAAGATCTACCACATTGCTGTCCAAATATATCTTCATCCTATACTTTCAATGTGTATAGTCAGATATCGAACTATGGCTTGAAATGGGTGTGGATTGCTTCTTATGCCATTTGTCTTTGCTCACATAATTAAGGGTTTTAACGAGACCTTGCTCTGATACCACTTGTTGCCCCTTGAGCACCAAGAAAAGGGGTTGGAAGATGGGAAATTTAAAAATTAGAAGGAGGGTAATGAAAGATGGAATAGAAGAAGTAGGAGAAGAGATGGAGACACAATATTTTATAGTGGTTCGGGGTGTTAACTAACCCTACATCCACTCCCTAATTCTTAACAATTGGGTATTCCACTAACTCTAAATGGTGCTTTCAGACTCACACTAAACTTGTACACTTAACCTTACAACTTATACTTTAAGACTCACATAAAACCTCTCAAGTGTTTCACAAAGGCTTATACTTAACCTATTATAAGAGTTTTACAACTAAACTAACTCTCAAACCCAATTACAATAGTGTTTAATACTTACACCCAACAATACCAACTCACATACAAAGAATTAAAGGTTGAGAAATAGAATTATAAAATTTTAGCTATATTCAATGCTATTCTCTTACATTCATGTTTGTTCAGTGGAGTATTTATAAATAATAACCACCAAAAAGACATTACAAAGAAACTATGTCTAAATCTTTAAGGTATGTTAGGCAGATCTTGTATTAAATGCTTATCAGACACATTTCGCTGTCGTGACTAGTCATTCGCGACCATGATTTCTCTTCTTACAACTAATTTGCTGAAATCATGGTAGAAAACTCCATTTGTATCTAGCGGCTAGTCCACACGACATGTTATCATTGGTCTTCTAAGAAAAATAGTCATTGTGTTCTTTTAACCAAACAAAAGTCGCAGTCACGAGCCATCTTCTTCTTGGACACAATTGGCACTGCGAATTCATCTGCTTGATAAGGAGAAGTTACTTCAATAGACTATGGTCTCAAAGATTATTTCACCTTGCAAATTTTGATATGTTAATGGTTATCTTAGACAATTGGCAAGCTTTGATTGTGGAATTGTTTCCCTTCAGGCAACTCCAAAAGTTACAGTTGCGATCCTTAACGTGATTTTCACCATGAATTTGACTATTTGAAATTCATAGCTTTCTTGGCTAGGACGTGGTAGCAATTTGCTTTGCGAATCGGTATAGACCAAAGTCATTCATTCCTTTTGTAATATTGTGGACGTGAATTATAGATTCTTGGCCGCAAATTAGGATGTCTTTCACAATGCTTCAGACTTAGATTCCCATTCAACTTTTAATGCAAACTTATCTTAAAAACTGTAAAAATAACATTTAAAAATGATGTTAGAGCATGTCAATTTATATGGTCAAGATCAAAAGAGGATTTTGACTTAAGTTTAACTAACCCAGTCTAACACTTGGCAAGTCTAAGTTGTAAGAATTATCATTAACTTTCTCTAAAATTTGAAAAGGTCCATCTCCTCTAGGGTCAAGCTTACTTTTCTTAAAATTAGGAAATCTTTCCTTTCTAAAATGTACTCAAACCCAATTATCTGGTTCAAATACAACTTTAACTCTACCCTTATTAGTGTTTCTAGTTATTTGTTCATTCCTTTTTTCTATGTTTGAACACACTTTTTCATGTAATTATTTAACAAAATCAGATTTCTTTTTCCCTTCTAAGTCCAATTGTATATTTAAAGGTATAGGGGAAAGATCAAATGGACTTAATGGTATAAATTTATAAATAATCTCAAAAGGGCAATAATGGGTGGATGAATGCACAATCCTATTATATGCAAACTCTATATGCGACAAACACTCCTCCCAAGACTTGAAGTTCTTTTTTATTACAATTCTTAAAAGTTGCCCTAGAGTTCTATTAACAACTTCAGTTTGACCATCAGTTTGGGGGTGACAAGAAGTTAAAAATAATAACTTAGTACTCAATCTACCCTATAATGTTTCTTAAAGAAACTTAAAAACTTTGTATCCCTATCACTAACAATAATTTTAGGCATACCATGTAATATCACTAACAATAGTTTTAGGCATACCATGCAATTTTATAATTTCTTTGAAAAAAACAAATTTGCAATGTTAATGACATCATTAGTTTTATGATAAATAGTAAAATATGCTATTTTAGAAAACCTATCAACAACCACAAAAATAGAATCATTACTACGTTTGGTCCTAGGTAAACCTAAAACAAAGTCCATAGAAATATCAACCCAAGGCATACTAGGAAGGAGTAAAAGCATATACAACCCATGTGTTTTTTATTTAGACTTAGCTTGTTTACATGAAGCACAACTATCATATACTTTTTACAGATCATTTCTCATATTGGGCCAATAAAAGTGTTCATGTAATACATCTAAAGTCTTTTTCACAACAAAGTGTGCCATAAACCCACCCTATGGGCTTCCCTAACAAGTAATTCACACAAAAAAGATTTATGCACATAAAGCTTGTTGTCTCTAAATAGAAATTCATCATGCTTAAAATACTTCTCAAAAGCAGTTTTCTCATAATTTTTGTAGTACATGCTGGAGTCAATATCATCAACATAGTCTTTAATATACTCAAAACCAAGCAATTTAGAATCCAAAAAAGTAAGAAGAGTATATCTTTGAGATATTGCATCAACTATTATATTATTTTTACCTTTTTTTACTTCATTTAACATGCCTTTTGTTTAGCTTTTATTACCTTTTAAGGTACTTCAAAGACTCATGATCAATATGGATGACAAATTCTTTGAGCCATAAGTATTGTTGCCATGTTTGCAAAGCCCTAACTAATGCATACATCTCTTTATTATAAGTCAGGTATTTAAAAGTAGGTCCATTAAGTTTTTCACCAAAATATGTAATTGGCCTCCTTTCTTGCATCAAAATAGCTCTAATGCCCAAACCTGAAGCATCACATTATTCAAAGGTGTTTGCAAAAATAGGCAAAGCTAACAAAGGTGCATTAGTTAATTTGAACTTTTGTTGCATCTCCTCCTATTGAAATCCAACACTTTTCTTTACAATTTTAGTTAGGGGTGCTACAATTGTGCTAAAATCCTTAACAAACCTTCTATAAAAACTAGCCAAACTATGAAAATCTTACCTCACTTATGGTTATAGTTTTTCATAAAGAGGAAATAACATTTATCATCTCTTCATCAACTTCTATTCCATCTTTATTTACAATAAATCCTAAGAAAATAAGTATATTAGTACAAAAATAACATTTTTTAAAGTTGATATATAGCTTTCTTTTCGCAAGACATCAAAAACTAACCTAACATGCTTTAAATGCTCTTCTAAAGATTTAGAATATACAAGAATGTCATCAAAATAAATAACTATAAACTTGCCTAAAAATGTATGCAAAATATGATTCATCAATCTCATAAATGTGCTAGGTGTATTAGTAAACCTAAAAGGCATAACCAACCATTCATGCAAGCCATATTTAGTTTTAAAAGCAATTTTCCACTCATCTCCCTCGCACATATGAATTTGATGATAGTCACTCTTTAAATCAATTTTAGAAAACATGTGTGCACCGTGCAATTCATCTAACATATCATCTAACCTAGGAATGGCAATCTTATATTAATTGTTATTTTGTTAATGACCCTATAATCTATACATATGCGCCATGATCCATCCTTTTTAGGTATAAGTAAAACAAGAACTGCATATCAACTCATACTTTCCCTTACCAAATCTTTCTCCATTAATTCTTTAACTTGCTTTTAAAGCTCTTTTATTTCCTCAGGATTACTTTTATAAGCCGGTCTATTAGGGATTTAGGAGATGAAGTCAATTTGGTATTAAATACCTCTTAAAGGGGGAAATCCCTTTGGCACATCTTCAGGAAATAGATTTACAAAATCATGCAATAAAGAAATAAAACAACTAGGAAGAAACTTGATTAGATCATCACTAAAAGAAAAACATATTAGTCAAAAATCTTTAAACAAAAGCATAACCATGGGTGTTTTGGCTAACAAGGCTTACCTCACATTTCTCTCTTTTACATAAAACACTTTTTTCACACCCTATCCTTTTACATGACTTTCTCATTTCTTTTGGGCATCCTCTCTTTTCTCGCCTTTTTTCACTCTAAGCTCATGCCCCTTTTGGGTTTCTTGTAGCTCTTTTTTTGTTTTACTAATTCTTTTTATTATTTATGCACGCGTTCTCTCTTTTTTAAAATCTTTTAATCTTCATAAATTTGAGATGGGGATAAAGAAGATAATATAATGTGTTAGCCCCCAAAATCAAACTCATACACATTAGAAATGCCCATTATGTTTGGCCCTCTTATCATATTGCCAAGAGTGCCCAATAGCATGGGACTGGTTTGCATTGGAATAACCTCATCCTTGTACTTACCCATAGAAAATGCAATCTTAACTTATTTAGTAACTTTGATTTCACTACATTCATTAAGGAATTGTAAATGGTAAAGTATAAGATGCTTTAAAGCTGGTTGTTGCATCTTTTCGACTAAATAGGTACTAGCTACATCAATGCAACTACCACCATTAATGATAATAAGGCATAAGTTGCCATTTATTCTACATCTAGCATGAAAGATATTTTCTCTTTGCTCATGTTCATGCTTGATTTGGGCATTCAAAGTATGCCTAGTCACAGAGATATCTTTACTTGTTACCTCATTGGGATCTTCCTCATTAACATCACTAGCACCTTCCAATGTTGGCATCTTGGGATCAGTCTAATTATTATCTTCATCTTTACTAATAATCTTGTCATCCCTTATAACCATAGTTCTTTTGTTTGGGCAATCTCATGCAATATGTCCTCTTCCTTAGCACTTGAAACAAATAATATATCTACTTTTATTGGGCTTGTTAGAATCAGTTTTGGTTGTAAAATTAGGCTTCCCTCCTTCTTTCTTAGGTAGTTCAACCTTGGACCTTATGGTGAGCTTATCACCACTTTTAAACTTGTTAGTCCAAGAAACTGAATTGCAATTGGGTTTAGAAGGCTTACACTTTTGTTATCTTTCCACAATGAGAGCCTTATGATACAAATCCTCCAAATTTGTGTACGACATGGTCTTAACTTGATTGGCAATCTCCTTATTTAATCTAGCAAGAAAGCGAGCCATAGTTTACTCTATTGATTCTTTAATTTTAGCCCTTATCAATGTAATTTCAAGCTTTTCATAAAATTCTTCCACAATCCTAGTCCCTTACACTAGCCTTTACAATTTATTGTGCATATCCCTAAGATGATAGCTAGGTACAAAATGCCTTTTTAGAGCTCTTTTCATCTCTACCCAAGTATTAATTAGTGGATTTCCTAACCGCTTATTAGTATATTTCAATTGATCCCACCAAATAAGAGCATATTCTGGAAACTCTACAGTAGCTAGCTTACTTTCTTTTCTTCACTATATTTATGACAATCAAATATAGATTCCACTTTCTATTTCTAAAACAAATAATTTTCAAGATCACATGAACCATTGAAAGTAGGGATCTTCATCTTAATGCTACTAAGATTGTCATCTTGCTTGTTGTATCTTTGTAAAGAATCTTTCATAGAATCACCATCTTCTTCCATATCTTGTATGAGTCATCCATGCCTTGGCATTCTACTATTAGCGTTGTTTATGAAATTGGATTATTGGCTAGCTTTTATTTTGTCAGTTCAGCTTATCAAGTGCCCCATTTACTCTTGTATGATCTTCATGAAAAGCTTTACCTCTAGGTCATTAGAATCTACCATGGTTAGTAAACAATGAAAGAAATCCTCACAAATCACTCTCTTACATGTTTACACTCAATTGGTGGGACTCACACTTGTGTTTAACTCAAAATTGGCTTTTTTCCTTAAATGAGCTCACATACACTTACCAATTACCACTCACTATTACTTTCTTTAAGTTCTTTAAAGACTAAGTTACTTTATATGAAGACAACCTCAAACCAAACATAAAATAAGTAAAAACTAGTCTTGAACACTTAAAAAACAAGGAATTGATTGGTTGTAAGAAAATAAATAACTAAAGACCTAATCTCAATTTAATAATTTGAAAGGTATTTGAAGTTGCAAATTGGTGTTTTAAAATCAAGAATGTGATAAAATCAAGCTTAGTTTGAATTGATTCAAAGGAACTTTTAAGTTGGACTCAAACACAAGCTATGTAATTCTAACTTCTATTCCTTTTCTTTTTCCTTTTTTTCCTATTTTTCAAACTATTGGAAGCTAAAAAGGAATTGGAATTGTAAAAGAACAATTAGAAACATAAAGGAAACAAATGGAGATGAAAAAGAAGAAGAATGAAAAAATCACAAGAAAAGAAAAAGAACAATGCAAAAATAAGAAGAATTGATACCTCTTGATCTTGAATTAACCGTGACTCTAATACCAAATGATACGAACAAGGTGGGGTTAATGTCCTTACCCTATTGCAACCATAAGTCCGAAGCTTTTAATTCAAGGATCAAGAACAAGATAAATCTTTAAATCTAAACTAGATCTTTAGAAAATTTATTTCTAGCAATCTATGAATAAGATTTAAGGTTGTGTCAATCTCAACCTTAAATTAACTAAATAATTTAGAATCTAGATCAAACAAGTTTTGTGAAATTGTCAAGCTCACTGAACAATCTCACTTGGTCCTTTCAAGAACTCAAAAAGAGAATAAAATCACACTAAAAGGTTGTAAATTAATAATAGGTTATATATAAACTCGTTTTTAGGGCCTTTTATGGGCGTACAAGACTTAAACTAATAAAAATCCTAATAAAAGATGGAATGAATCTTCCTAAAATATTCCTAAACACAATAGGACTTATATTACTTCCTAAATACTAATTTTCTTCCTAAAAATTACTAATTAATCTTTTCCTAATGAAATAAGGAAGATATTAAAGTCTTATGATTGGCTAATAAATAATTTAGAATTATAAATATTGGATAACAAAAATCACTCAAAGCCGTATGATGATGCGTACAACTATGTTGCCACATTCTGCCAAAGGATCATGAAGACACAAATCCATGTGCATAACTATGTCATGACTTCCTACCAAAATTGTGAATTCACTTTTGATGATGCACAACTATGCACACGACTATGCTTTAACTTTCTGCCTCAATTTCTTTCTTATATGAATTGGGGCTCTATTGAATCAAGCTAAACACTATGTTTGAAGACTCCATGCTCTTATCCTTTTGCATTTGGTCTTCATGCAATTCATTATCTTCTTAAGCCATTCTTTTTGTAATTTTCCTCTACTTGAAAGCTACAAGTGCATCTTTAAACTTTTTGAACCTTACTCTTGTAATTAGACCTTAAAGTTGGATTGGATCCTTTGCATCCTTGCCAGGCTATTTGCATCAGGATATGAGGCAGATGCATATTGTACATATCATTAAGGAGCAGGGTATAACACTAATGATTGCTATAGGTTGAGACATGAGATCCAAGACCTCATTGATAACAAGATGATTATTCCACCAAACTCTAGATGACCCAATATCTGAGGGAACCCTCTCCTAAATTATCACAATGTTCCTCCTCCAAACTAAGAGATATTTATAATAGATTTAGGAATTCTCGAAAAGGTTGTAATTACTACTATTGAAAAGGTCTCGAAGGAGGTTATTCTTGTATGCACTATTAATCCTTGGGAAATCTCATATAATAAAATAAAAGAGTAAAGAAGAAAAGGATGATTCAACTGTTTGAGGAGAGTAATGATGAGAAGAAAGTAGAACAAGTGAGCCATGTGACCTGAAGTGGGAAATATTACCCTGACAATAAAGCCCCTAACAAACTAAAGGTTGAGAAAAAGGAAGATAAACTTGTTGTTAAGGAGGAAAAGGATGATAATGCTATCTTAAGGTAGTTGAAAAAAATGCTAACTCAGATCAATATGTGGGAGTTGCTTATTACTATTATGAATGCTAGGGAGTGAATGTTGTGAATGCTTAGAGAACATATGACCTTAAGGCATTAGTCTAACTCCTCTACTTTGAATGATGTGTTTGAATGATAATAAAACAATGACAAAAATTTGAGAAGTTCTAATGTTTGTATTTTAGTATTTTTATTTAAGTGTTGTAGTCTTAACCTTCTAATGAGCATCGAGAAAGTCCTAATAGGCATTGTGACCATGCAATAGGCATTGAAGGATGAACAATAGGTGTTGAATAAATGATGCAAATAGCCAAAGTCTTATAGACCTCACAACAGGTGTTATCCTTTTTACAACAAGTGTTAGAGAAGTGCTTTAGGTTTAGCTATGCTGGACCTTACCACGGATGTTGAAGTTTCAAAACGGGCATTGATCTAACTTAGTAACAGACGTTGTACATTTGCAACAAGGATTGGAAAAGTGCCCTAAATTATGCAACACTTTTTGGACCAACCAATGGTGGTTGACAAACATGCAGCGGGTGTTGATATATTTCTAATGGGCATTCCAAGATCTCTAATAGGCATTGAATAATTTTTGCAGTTATTAAAAAATAGAGCACTAAGTTTATGCTTTCTAAAAAATCAACAATAGGCATTGAAGTCAAAACCAACGACCATGGAAGATTGAGAATGAGCATTAGAGTTAGCCATTACAACATCAACGGGCATTGATCATAGACAATAAGCGTTGTCACCTCTAATGGCTAGTTTTGAAGAAAAGCTATTAGACATAACTTCAAGTACTCTAATAGCTATTTTGTAGTTTGGTTATATAAAAAGCATTAGTGATTGATGAAACATTGGAGATCAATTATAAATAACTATAAATCATCTAGTAAGTTTATTTGTGTGCAAACTTTTTGGTGTTGCTTTTTATTTTGGGTAAAATGAGAACATTTTTGTTACTTTTTTTAGAGTAGGTTTTCTTGAACACTAAAAGTGTATTTACTGCTAATTGAGAGGCATTGACACTATTTGGATCAATCCTTGCTAATGGTTACAAAGGTTGGTATTGTACCTAAAAAAATACTAAGGGGTAAGGTTAACCCTCTTGTTCCTTATAAAAGAGAGTTATTATAAAGGTTGTCCTTGAGCTTGGAAAAATGAAGATTTTTTTCTTAAGCCTTGAAAAAGAAATAGAAAGGCCTAAGTGAAAGTTTGGGGAGTGGAGTAGCCACATTGTTGAATCACTATAAAAACTCTATATTTGATTGATGTTTGTTGCTTTCACATTTATGTGTTTATATTTTTATTTATAACCTAATTTAACCCCCTATTGGGTTACCTCATCACCATCCAAGGTCAACAATTACCTCAAAAGAGCATAAGAAGGCCATGGTGGAAGCTCTATCAAGTTTGATTATTTCAAAGGAGGCTACTCCGAAAGATCTTATTGCATTAGTTACTTATAAGGGGGAAATCACTTTTTTTTATGAAGACTTACCACCAAAAGGAAGGGAACACAACTTGGACTTATTCATTCCTACTGAGGTGAAGGGAAGGTTTACTACATGTGTAATTGTTGATAAGGGGTTTGGGATCAATATCTACCCATTGAAGTTGTTGCATAAGTTCATATTGTTGGAGAATGACTTAGAAGCTTCTGATAGTATCATCTCAATCTATGATGATAGTAGGAGGTTAGTTTTTGGTGTATTCAAGACTATGTAAAGATAACAATTAGCTTTTGGTGTATTCAAGACTATGTAAAGATAACAATTATAAAGGCAATGATGGAGTTCACAGTCTTGGACATTCTTATCACTTTCTTTCTTATGTTGGGGAGGCCTTAGTATCATCCATTAGGAAATGTACCTTCCACATGTTGGGGAGGCCTTAGTATCATCCATTAGGAAATGTACCTTCCACAATGAATTAAAAAGTCAAGATCCTATGTAAAGGTGAGATTGTGACTATTTATGTAGAGTTTGGAGAAATTATGTCAACATTAAATGTGGTTGTTCCACATCTCAAAGGTTTTTAGGTTGTTGGTGTCACAGACACATGGGTCGATCCTAAGGTGATGGGAATTATGAAGAACATAAGTTTTCTACCAAGATAAAGGTTGGAAAAGTACTTTACTGGTATATCAGAGTTTCCAAATTTCCTAATCAAGCTGCATGGAAAGGACTTGAGTACCGCGATAAAAGGTCGAAGTTAACAGTGAGGGAACTACACAACCTATTATTTGATTTCTTTGTGATGGAAGGATAAGTAGCTAAAAAGGTTGAGGAAGAGACTACTAAAGATGAGAAGCCGTCAAATGATAATGTGGATAAACTTGAAAATACCTTTTTCCATATAAGAGTCGATAAACTGGGCTATCAAAATTACCAAGACTCATAAAAAAAGAAGGATAGGAAGAAAATAGAAAGAAGAAAGGTAAGCAAGTTGTGGAAGAAAATAACAACAAAGAATCGGGGCAATCTACAATTCTGTATGGCCTTTAGACTACCGAGCCATGAAAGGATAAAAGGAAGCTAACTGATCAGGAGTATGTGTGTTACTTTCTAAAACAACATTTCTAGGCTATGGGTAAGGACCTTGAGGAAGAGCAATTTGATCTCATGAAGTGAAACATACTTTATATGGACTAATAGTGGGAGTATGCTAGACCATGCAAGTTCATTAAAGCTATTTATATAGGGATAAAGTTGAAGGATATTAAGAACATGATTGTCAACTCCATTGTAGAAGTAGGTGGTAAGACTACACAGGATCAAGTGACAAATTAAGCTAACCATGGCCGATGGGACAACACTTTAGGAGAGTTTTCTAAAAATTGAGTTGGGAGTTGATTAGATGAAATAGAATTTTGAGGAGGTTATGAAAGCTGTTATTAGTATAAAAGATGAGAAAGAGATAGTTTATGCACAAGGTAGTGATACTGATGTTCTAACTGATGAAAAAAGGGTAACAAAGAAGAGAGGACTCAAGTAGGAGAGGCTTCTGCTGCTCCACCTGAGGAAGCTATTTTTTCTAATACTGTTGATGTTCTTGTTTCCAATCTTTTTACAGATGATGATGTATTTCTTTCTAAATTTAAGGTAATGAATGATGAGTTTGCTTACTTTGTGATGTGTTTCCTGATGGTAATTGCATAATATGCATAATTTCATGAGCATATTTAATATTAATTTATCTATATCATTGTATTTAATCTTGGCACATAGGAAAATCCCAAGATCTTGCTCATTGTTGAGGATGTCACACCAGAGGAGTGAAGAAAATTCTAATAGTTGCTTAGGAAGTATTATAGGATTTTTATTTAGATGTATGAGGATATGATCAGGGTTGATAGGTAAATCGTTAAACATCGAATCTCAACTTACCATCATATAGGATCGATAAAGTAAAAACTTTAAAAATAAGACCTAAATGGGCCCAATTGGTTAAAGAAGAAGTGATAAAATAGACAAATGCCAAGTTCTTAGTGATAATGGATTACCCAAAATGGCTTGCTAACATAGTTTGGTACTAAAGAAAGATGGGAGAGTAAGAATATGTGTGGATTACGGGGACTTGAACAAGGCCTGGCTAAAGGATGACTTTCCTTTCCACATATTGATGTGTTAGTGAAATAGTGTTATGGCCTGCGCTATGTATTCCTTCATGGATGGGTTCTCTTGCTATTGTGTGATTCTTATGGCTATCACAAATAAGGTGAAAATGGCTTTTATCATGGAATACGAAAAATACTACTATAAGGTAATGTCATTTGGATTGAAGAACGCGAAAGCAACATATCAGCAAATGACGACCATCTTGTTTCATAACCTAATCCATAAAGAAGTAGATATGTTCATTGATGACATGATGTTGAAGTCTAAAATAAGGAAAGGACACGTTGAAGTTCTAGAAAAGTTTCTGAAGGGGGTTGATGAGTACAACTTGAGGTTGAATCTTAAGAAGTATGTGTTCGAGGTTGCCTCATATAAGTTATTGGGACATGTGGTCAACAAGAAGGGTATCAAAGTGAACCCAGATAAAGTGAAGGCCATTTAGGACATGCTTGCACCTAAGACAGAGAAGGAAGTCTGAGGCTTTTTGGGTTACTTATAATACATTAGTAGGTTTATAGTAAGGCTCACCCTTATATGTGAGTCAATCTTTAAGTTATTAAGGAAGGATCAATAGGTGACATGGAATGAACAATATCAAAAAAAACATTTAAGAAGATAAAAGAATATCTAACTAACATGTTAGTACTCAAACCCTCGAAGTTGGTGAAGCCTTTAATCTTATTCTGACAACAAAAGAAAGATCCATTGGTGCAATGCTAGCTTAAAAAGATGAAATAAGGAGCGAACACATTGTGTACTATCTCAGTAAGTTGTTTACTTATGAGCAGAAGTATAACTAAGTAGAGAAGACATGTCTAGCATTAGTATGGAATACAAAGAAGTTGTAGTACTTTTTCCAATCGTACTTTATAAAGGTGGTCTTAAAACATGAATTAGCTAAGTACCTGTATGATGTCGTTGAGAAACTAGTAGAGTGGCTAATATTGTTGACTAAATTTGACATTAAATATGTAACTAAGAAGGTGATCAAAGGATGGGCAGTCTCATAGTGCTTGACACAACAACATCTCAAATAAAAAGGGTTTGAACCTCCTCAGTTCCGTAATAAGGGGTTGGGACCAATCAAACCTTAAGGTTGAAGGGTGTACTTTGACATAGCTGTAAATAAGAAGGAAGCTAGTGTGGGAAGGAGAACTCTTCCTAATGGCCAAGAAATTAGATTTTAAGGTGACTAATAACGTGGCAGAGTATGAAACTTGTGAACCTAGGCTTGAACTTCTAATACAAATAAGGATTATTATAGTAGAAGTGTTCAGGGACTTGTTATTGGTTATCTCATAAGTGACTAATGAGTAGGAGCTGAAGGAAGAACGTTTGGGTCCATATTTGGAGTGCCTAAAAAGGTTGGTGTAGAATTTTGAAAGGATCATTTTTCCATCACTTGCCACTGATAGAGAATTCGATGGCTAATGTTTTTGCAACTTTGGTTTTTATTTGTGATGGACCCAAAGTAATACCAATGAAGCCATTGATTGCATTTCAATCTAAAAAGCCATGCCATATTAACCGAAAAGTGATGCAAGTATTAATGGAAAATCATTCTTGGTATTACGACATACAAATGTCCTTGGAGAGTGGCGAGTACCCTAAAGGGCTGAAATGAGAGACAAGGATGTAATCTAGAGGTTGGCATCATAATTTAAAGTCTACAAGGCATAGTGTATAAGAGGATGCCTGATGGGGTTCATTTGAGGTGTTTAGCATAGGAAGAAACATGTAGAGCTAAGGAAGAGGTGCACACAGGAGTTTGTGGTCCCCATATGAATAGGAAAAGCATTAATAAAGAAAATTATAAGATTAAGGTACTATTAGACCACTAAAGAATAAGACTGTATTTAAATGGTTTGGAGCTATCACAAGTGTCAGGTCCATGGTAGCCTTAGTCATTTACCACCAATTGAACTACATAATCTGACTTCACCTTGGTTATTCGCAACTTGGGGTATTGATGTGATTGGGAAAATCAGGTTGGCTTCTATAAGGGGACATAAGTACATTGTGGTGGTAATGGATTATTTCACGAAATGGGTAGAGGCTGAAGCTTTTAGTAAGTTAGGTGCAAAGCAAATGGTTTAATTCATTGAGAAAAACCTCATCTATCACTATGGAGAATTGTATCACGTTATTATAGATAATGGCATCCTTTTTCAAGCTGAGGTTAGGGTAATCCTAGAGAACTATAGGGTGGTCCACCATAAATCATCACCATATAGGTCACAAGCTAATAGGGCAATTGAAGCAACTAACAAGAATGTCAAGAACATCCTTGCTAAAATGGTTAAGACTTATAAGAACTAGTTAGAGAAGTTATCATTACTTTATAGGGTTATTAAATTGCAATAAGAACATTAACTTGAATGATGCCATATTTCTTAGTGTATGGGATAGAGGTGGTATTGTCGATTGAGTTAGAAAAGAGGTCTTTATAAGTATTGATTGAGTCCAAGATTCTTGAGTATCCATCGGTGAGAAATATATTTGAATAGCTAGTTCTCTTATATGAGAATAAGTTAAAGGCTTTATACCACATCTAGTTATATCATGCTAGAATGGCTTGCACATTTAATAAAAAAGTCAAATTGAGCATGATAAGGGTTGGTGATTTGGTGTTGAAAGCAATCCAATCTTAGACTCATGATCCTTGAGGCAAATTTAGGCTAAATTAGGAAGGCCCCTATGTGGTCAAGTAGATTTATTAAGGTGGTGCGGTGAAACTAGAAGACATGGATGATAATGTGTTCACTGAACTAGTGAACCTGGACAAGCTGAAGAGGTATTTTGTGTGAGGTATGAGAAAAATAAAGTAGTATGCTAAGTCAATATAGGTATGAGAAAAATAAAGTAGTATGCTAAGTCAATAACTTGAAAGAATGACTTAGACAAAAGTTAGGGCGTAAATAAACGAAAGAACATAAATAAAAATAAATAGCTTACTAAGTCAAAATCTTGAAAAAGCAGCTTAGAAAAAGTTAGATCATGAAAATACAATATATATGGTAAAGGTCGAGAGAGTGAGACTGACGATTAAGGGATCAATGACAGTATAACTGAGCTACAATAATGAAGACAGAGGTAAAAGGCAAGGGAATTGAGTACAACGAATGTATATTCTAATGTGTCACTATTAAAAATAGTAGTCATACATTCAATTAATGTGTAATGTGTAAAATATAAATAGTTCATGTTAAGCATAGTATCAAAAGAAAATACATTTACATAATTAAAATGAATTTAGCCAAACATATCCTTAAGCCAAAATTAACTATATGAAAATTTTCTCTCATAAAAGATCTTTGTCTATAATTTTTTGATAGAATAGAAAGGGTATTTATAACTTTAGAAGTCGTGCCACTATGTTATGTAGTTCTTATTATCTTCAGGGTAGGGATCTCTGCTAGTGTAAAAGCCACAGATGTAGTGATTGGTCTAAGTGGGCAGAACCTTATCTAAGGAGCACTAGGACAAAAGACCCTCAACAAAGGAAGTCTACCTCGAATTGAGGAGTGTTGAAATGGTGATGCACACAGGTTGGGTTATAAAACGCGCTCGAGGGTAAAGTAGGAATGATGTCACAGTCTTCGTAAGTCTTCATGGTGACACTTAACAAATTCCATCATAGGCAGCTCTAGCAGATGTTAGCAATAGAGATATAAGACATCCATTCAGCCCATCTAGCTCTGGTAGTAGGTTTTAATAGACGACAGTTCAAATAGTAAAGTCTTGCATCCAAGGTAAGGGTAGCCAATAAACCTCGTCTCCCTTGAGCCATATTTAAAAAATAATAAAAAAGAAAAACAAATAAAGAGAAAGAATTGAAATGAAATAATAATAATAATAATAATAATAATAATAATAATAATAATAATAATAATAATAATAATAATAATAATAATAATAACAATAATAATAATAATAAGATGGTTAGGTTGAAAACCCAAAAGGGCGACTTAAGCAAAAATGAGAAGCCCGTTAAATTAAAAACCCATAAAGGTGATTTAGACAAAAGTTAAGGCAAAAGAAATGAAAATTAAAATTAAAATGAAATAAAATAAGCATAAAAAGGCAATAAGACAAATCCATACCTAAAGTAATAATAAGCTCCTAGATAAAGAGTCATTGACACTAAGGGCTATTTTGTCCAAGCCCATAATAGTCTTACCCAATGAGTCTTCCCCAACTCAGCCCCCTCAAGAAGCAGGAAAATCTGTAGATCAATCTCTCCATTCTCTATCCGTAACAAATACTCACCCATCACAATTGTTCCCATAATACAAGCTTAAGCGATATGGGAATGATCTCTAAAAGAGTAGAGAGTGAGAAATGGAGCCATAAGGATTTTCTTTTCACCTAGTGTGTACCAAGCCACCTCATCATATAGCATGTCAAATAACTCCATCATCCTTCAAATTTGCAGATAATCCAGCAATGCTAAAGCAATCTAGTCTGTGATCATGACCCGATGATTAATAATAGCTCCAAATTCCTCTAGTAAGGGGCAGATCTCAATATCTTTGAAGTGAAATGTATGAGTAGTAGAATCCCACAAATAGTATGTTGCCCGATGGAAACCTGTGTCCAAGTAGACAGTCGAGAGATAGCAAAGAGTTGTAAGACTTGCACTAGGATCAAGTTAAATCTAGGATGGGAGAGACCTTAAAAAAGCTCTTGTTAGGACTTATAAAACAAGCATAGTATAATTCCTTACACTTAAAAATTTTACTATCAAGTCACATACTTGATGACATTAGGTATAATTAATTATTCACGAAATTTAGATATTTATTAAAATTACAACCATGACATTATTAAGAAAATATCCATTACAATAATTAACCTTGGGCACATAACTTACAGTCTCCCACTTGCATTAGGCCCAATAATAAATTTATTTAATACCCATTGACCTGGCATGACTCTTATGCCTTGGTTTTAATAGTGGTTTTGTGAATGGATCGACAATGTTGTCATTGGTTAGCACCCTGCATATCTTCACTTCTCCTCTCTCAATGATCTCTCGAATGAAATGAAAATACCAGAGTATGTGTTGAGATCATTGATGTCATTTTAGCTCGTGTTATGGTTCCATTATTATCACAATAAAAGTCCACTAAATTTGAAATGCTAGGTATAACATCCAGTTTAATGATAAATTTCTTAAACTAAACAACTTTATTATCTGCTTCTAAGGCAATTATATACTCAGTTTCTATTGTAGAATCAGCCACGATGCCTTACTTTGAACTTCTCCAGCTCATTACCTCCATTCAAATAAAACACATAACCTGACTGTGATCAAAAGTCATGCTTGTCAGATTAGAAGCTAGCATATGTATAACCATTTACAATCAGCTCGTCGTCTTGTCCTCTATATATTAAGAATGCATCCTTAATCCTTCTCAAGTACTTAAGGTTATTCTTAACTATTGTTTAGTGACTTTCACCTAGATCTGACCTGTACCTTCTCATTGTACTTAAAGCGTATGAGACATTTGGTTGAGTACATAACATGGCATACATGATAGATCTAATAACAGAAGCATATGGAATCTTATTCATGCACTTTTGCTCATCTTGTCTTTGTGGACACTGAGTCTTGCTAAGAGTTATGCCATGTGACATTAGTGAGAATCCTCTTTTGGAATCTTGTATACTAAACCTATTCAATATCATATCAATGTATGTACTCTAACTTAGGCTAATAAGCCTTTTAGATTTATCTCTCTAGATCTTGATGCCAAAAATATAGGTGGCTTCACCTAAGTCTTTTATTGAAAAATAATTCGCTAATTTAACATTTTATAGAGTAGGGATATCATTTCCAATGAGTAATATGTCACCAACAGATACCATAAGAAAAACTATTGCACTCCCACTAACTTTCTTGTAAACACAAGGCACATCTCCATTTTTTATGAAACCAAACTCTTTGACTACTTCATCAAAATGAAGATTCCAATTCTATGAAGCTTGCTTTAATCCATAAATTGACCTTTGAAGCTAGCAAAACTTTCTAGAATTTTCAAGATTAGCAAAACCTTCTGGCTATATCATATATACATCCTCAAGAAGATTTCCATTAAGAAATGCTATTTTGATATATGTTTGCCATATCTCATAATCATAGTATGCTTATATTGTAAGGAGAATCCAAATGGACTTAAGTATAACAACTAGTGAAAAGGTTTCATCATAGTCTATACCATGTGTTTGCTTGTAACTTTTTGCAACCAACCTTACTTTATAGGCATGCATATTATCGTACATGTTTGTTTTCTTTTTGAAATTCCATTTGCACTTTATAGTTTTTAAACCATCAGACAGATCAATCAAAGTCCATTCTTGATATACATGGATTGTATTTCAGTCTTCATGGCTTCTAGCCATTTCTCAGCATTTGGACTATCCACAACCTTTTAAATAGGATATGGGCTCACTTTGGTATACAAACATCACTTTTTTACTATCAATTAAAAGAAATCCATATCTTTCAGATATCTGACGTGTTTTTATAGGCCTTCTTAGGGCTTGTGTTACTTATATAATTTCAATAACTGCTTATGAATCAAGTTGAGATTGTATAAGTGGTTCAACACTATCTTGTGGCTCTCAAATTTCTTTGAGTTAAACTTTACTCCCATTGGCTCTTTTAGAAATGAACTCTCTTTCCAAAAAGACACTATTGTGAGCAACAGACACTTAGTTCTCAAAAACATTGTAGAAGTAAAATCCTTTAGTTTTTTTTATGATATCCCACAAAATATCATTTGTCTAATTTGGGTGCTAATTTATCTAAAATTTAACACTTCACATAAGCATCACTACCCCAAATCTTTAGAAAAGATAGATTGAGAGATTTTTCAGTTTATATCTCATATGGTGTCTTTTCAACTGCCTTTGAAGGAACTCTATTTAATATGAACGCAATAGTTTCCAAGGCATACCCCCAAAAAGAGATTGAAAGATTAGTCTGACTCATCATGCATCGAATCATATCTAATAACGTTTGATTTCTGTTGGCATTCCTAGTAGAGTTAGTTATGAGACTATCCCACAATCTTGAAGGTGATTAGTGAATTATTGGCTTAAATATTTACCAACTCAATCTGATTTAAGTGCTATAATATTTTTATCAAGTTAGTTGTGTACTTCATTTTTGAAAATTTTGAACATTTCAAAAAATTCAGATTTGTATTTCATAAGATAGATATAGCCATACCTAATATAATCATCTGTGAAAGTGATGAAGTACTGAAAACCTCATCTAGTCATTGAACTTTATGGTTCACATACATCGGTATGTACTAGGCCCAATAAGTCATTAGCCCTTTCACTATGCCATGTGAAATGGACTTTAGTCATTTTGCCCAAAAAATAATATTCATATGTTTCAAATGATTCAGAATCAAATGAATTAAAAAGTCCATGTTATTAGAGTTTTGATATGTATTTCTTATTTATATGGCCTAAACCATAATGCTAGAGATAATCAAAATTTGAGTCATTAGATTTATGCTTCTTAGTATCAATATTATAGATGGACTCAACATTATTGTTTTCAAGATTTAAGACATAAAGACCATTTTATAGATAAACACAATAATAAAGCATGTCATCATAAGAAATAGAGCATTTGTTCATCTTAATAATAAACTTAAAACCTTCCATGTTTAAACAAGAAATAGAAATAATGTTGTTACTCAAAGTAGGCACATAATAAATAATAATTATTCAATGTCAAAACAAGTCCACTAGGCAAAGACAACTCATAAGTTCCTATGGCTAAGGCAACAACTCTTACTCCATTCACAACTATAGGTCCACCTCACCCTTGGCTAAAGATCTACTCCTTTTTAGACCTTGCACATTATTACAAATATGAGATCCATATCCAGTATCTAATACCCATTAAGTGGAGTCATAAGTAGATAAATTGACCTCTATAATATGTATACCTAGAGCAGTCACCTAAATGTCCTTTTTCTTTTTTAGATCATCTAAATAAAGCTTGCAATTTCTTTTCCAATAATCTGACTTATTACAGAAATGGCATGCCCCTCCTTTGAAGGTTTAGGCTTAGGCTTTTTTAAGTATATTATGGCATTTTTCTTTCCCTTTCCCTTCTTCTTCATACTTTTCCACTTATTAACCATCAAAACCTCTTTAATGTTGTTCTTAATGTTAAATTCAACAGTCTTAAGCATCCCATGCAATTCAAAAACACTTTTCTCCATATTATGCATGTCATAGTTCATAATGAACACATCATATGCATCAGACAAGGATTGGTGAATGATGTCAGCAGCCAATTCTTAGTTAATGAGAAGACCAAGTTTTTGCAAATGATCAAGATGATCGTTCATCTTTTGAAAATGAGGACTAACTAAGCTACCAGCTGCTAACTTGCATAAGAGGAGAGCCTTAATAATATTAAACCTTTCAATTTAGGCCTTCTCTTAGAACATTTCCTTGAGATGACCCATCATAGTATAAGCCTCCATTTCCATTAGTTACTTCTAAAGCTTTGATTCCATGCTGGCAAGCATAAGGCAAAGGACATCCACTGAGTTAGTAAGATGCTTTATGTGATATCTTTTGGGCTCTACGAGCATTAGCAGCAGACTCTACAGGAATAGGTAGATCTAAGACATATTCCTTCCTTTCTTATTCAAGAACAATTCTCAAGTTTCTATTCTAGTCTAGGAAATTAGTCCCATTTAATGTTTCCTTCTCATGGATCAATCGCAGTGACAAATTAAAGGTGTTGTTTAAAGCCATAATATACAACAAAGATATATATAGTGCACTTAGCATTTTATTAAATATTAACTCCTACTAAATTTTATAAAATCATTCACCGTCAAATTACAATTTTTCAACAATTGAAATATTTAGTGGGCTAAGATCCATTTTCACCTCATTCTGAGTAAGCTTTAGCTTATCACTTAAAATTTTGGTTATTTAGGTAGATAACACTTTACCAATTATATCTTAAGTAACTCTTGGATAACTATGAGATATTGACATCACATGTCCTAGTTTATCCCATTTTATGCCTCTGGTTTAAAATCATTTTGGTAAGCTAGTTAAGTCTAACAATTTCAAACTTATGGATATCACCATTATCCATCTTATCTTACTAAGATGGCTTCATATACCTTACTTTGGCAAAACCTATATTTATGAATCAAAGTCTTGATAAGTGTTTGAATCAAGGTAGGCATTTTCATGACTTAATCTTATTGAGAGACTTTACCAATTTTAACCTATTATGTTTTATTATGTTGTATATCATAGATCACGTGCATTGCATCATAAACATTCATACATAATAACAATGAAAATAAATGTGTCATAGCATGGCCCTTAATGTAAATTGATATTCACAAGCCAATATGAAGATCAAAGTTCAATCTTGGGGTTAAATGGTAAATCTTTATCTCCATGGATTTGTCCAGGTTGCCATTAATGGTTGCCACCTTATGCCTTGTGCCTATGAGAATCACCATCTCATGCGTTAAAAGTCTCCATTACAAGTTGTAATTTACAAAACAGTAAACTGTATTATTTTATTACTATTACTATTAATAAAATAAGCGATTACAACAAAATAAATAACATGCAAGTCGTATTTAAAATTTATAACCCTTAAAATTAAATAAATAAAAAGCCAATCTCATTGGTTTAAAGAGCCAAGCCATGCACCATGCAAAAAGCACAAGCAAAACATCCACATATGCTAAATAGATTATGTTAGAGCAATTAACAATTATATGAAGAATCTATTCAAGGTCATGGGTAGTGGCCTTAGCAAAGTCCAAAGGGTAATGCCCCTCGCGAGGTCTGGAAGCAGTGCCTTAGGTGGCGATTTCGTTGGCCGATTAGCGAGTGGGGGTTTAAACGTAGCGCCATCGAAAATTAAATGATTTACTTTATTCATTATTTAAGTTGCTACCAAAATTCCATTAGTTTTAATCAATTAGATTAACTAATCTATTCATAACAAAATTAATTAATCATTGTTTAAATCTTCAACAGATTTGTGAAATTTATCAATATGTTCAAAATAGATTATTCTTGTTCAACGATTAAACTGTCCCTTTAAAAATGATTAATCTATTCCAAATAGACTATCATTAATTAACACTTAGTCAATTCACCATGATTAATAAGAAACAAAATAAAATACAAGAATCTTATTAAATTGTATTAATCAAATTAACAACAAATCATAAGAAAATGTGTTAATCTAATTAACATTATAAAATCGTTTAATCATATTAAATCTAAAACAAATTAATCAAATTAATGAATTATTTCTATTTTTCATGTAGATTAATCAAATCACCCTTAACCTAATCTGTTTTATGTAAAACGGTTTTAAACAATTTTCGAACAATCACATCCATGTTCACATATATAATTCTTATACACATAACAATATGAAAATCAATTTAATTGAATTCGCAAGTGGCTTTGATACCACTGATGGAATTTGTAGAACAAGCACAATGAAAAAACAAAATTTTTTTACATAAAATTCATGCGATTCTATTAAATCGAAAAGAGATATGAAAACCTTACCAAATTGAACAAGAGAGACAAGATTGATGGAACGTAGAGATGGGGTTTACACTAGTAATACCCAACCTCAAGCTTGGAGTATACATCATCAGATTTAGATATTACCAAATTGATGAATGTTCGTTGTTGTTATCCACATAAACAGGCTCTCTTTAAAATGGAAGTGTGCTAACACTAGGTTTTTTTCTCTCTCTAAAATATTTTTCTGTAAAGTGAGAATATTATGTGTTTTTAGACAACCCTAAAAGTTGAATATATATCTTAACCGTTAAGATATTTATGTCAATTTTATAAATATTCTACTCTATTTTTTTTTTTTACATTTAAAATGAAATAGATATTTAAATAATTTATATAATATCTCTAATTTTCTTAATTACAAATAAAGAAAATAGTAAAACTTAATTTCACTGTAGGCCTATTTTATATGTGCGATCCTGTAGGTTCACATAATGTTAGTTGTGGTCTAAAAACCTATTTTAGCTCACAAGTCATTAGTGGCATCTAACAAGACATTATGACTACCCAAATTATGTAAAGATCAATGATCCAACCTAATCTATTTTACCAATAGTATTATAATGCTTTTGTCACATTATATCTCAATCAAATATAAGACATGGATCATGTCATCCTTATTTGGTTCAATTCTTTCTCAATCTTCAAGTAGACCATTGTAAAATAACAATGATAATCTTTGTAATTCTTTTTTGTATGGCCATAAAATCTCTTTAGTCTAACTTATTGAGGGGTCTAAAGATATATTTTTTGTAAATATATGAGAGACAAATTCATTATCAATCACTCATTTTCCTCTATATGATTTATTTCATGTCCAATATTTGTCTGTATAATTATCCTGTTAAAGATAATGTTAGATTGTATCAAAATATGAAGTTAATCATATAGGAATCCAATTTAATCATATTAAAATCCATGATGATTTTTAGATCAAGGAATTAAGTTTCATACTATTGCATAAGAATCACTTATGACTATTTATCCATGTAGTGTTCTCATAGTTGGTCGGTCCAAAGATAATGTTTCTTAAACATATATCTATATGCTTATTTTAATATCACATATTTATGACTAGTAAAATATAGTCTTCAGTCAAACACATACTACTCTTTATTTATTATTATTTCAACAATAATGATTGATTAGGGACAATTTATAACATAATTCTTTACACCTGTAGGTTCTACTATCAAGTTACATACATGATGGCATTAGGTAGAATTAATTATTCATGAAATTTATAATTTGGCCATAAAAAATATAAAAGAGATATTTAACAAAATTCTAACCATGACATTATTAAGAAAATATCTATTAAAAGAATTGGCCTAGGGCAATTAACAATTATTGCCATGGTTTGGAGGTTGAAAATGGAGGGTTTAAAGAGCAAATCACTTATGAGTATTTATAGAAGAGGATACGGTTGTTTTGTGCATTACAACTGTAAATAGCTACAAAAGGTTGTGCAACCCACTTAAGTTATCTATATAGATAACTTCTTAGGTTGAATAGCCCTTTGTTTATGTGAGAAATTGGACAATACTTTCTTTATTCTCTTGGCTCGAAGATCATTTACACTTGCTTTAAAACACATACGTATGAATACAAGAAAATGCAAAATGATCCAATATACATCTATAAGACAAAAGTAGGGATATATATGCCTGGGAATATATGTACGAAGGTAATGTCTCCTAACATACATAACTATTTTCTATTGTACCTACATGTTTTGTGATACAAGTGATGTTGTTAATTACATATGCCTGGTGAGAGAAATGCAGGGTTTGTAAGTGGAGCAGTAACTATATCTATTATTGCCAAAACTTAATTAAAGGATGTTCAAGTTTCAACCACAATTGCACAAGCTTTAGTTATGACTTTTCAATAGATCCCAAACTCTTAGGAATTTGTGATGCATAAATCCATTGCCTCCCTGTCTGCAACAACTTAAAGGAAGAAGAAGACAACTTAAAATTTTTCATTGATTTACCCATTTTTAAACATTAAATATTTTACATATGATGTCAAAGGACATATGTAAGTATGAATATGTGTTGTTGCATATACAATGGTTCATATACATTAAATATTTTATATATAAAGTAAAAGGATATATATATTTTGATATGTTTTGGAAAGCAATCTAGCCTTGCCATGATTTAAGCATCAGTCACACCCAATAGGTGTGAATGGCATTGGGGGTAGTAGGATGTAGAAATATAAGGAAGAGGATGGTTTGTGTGTAGGGTTGAGGATAGAGAACTGGGTGCAAAAGCCCTTTTTATGGCAACCCATTTGAATGGCATGTTTTTCTTTGATGGTGTTTGTAGAGAAATAAGGAGCAAAAGTTGTTGTAGAATGGAGAATGGGGTGAGAGGATACTTTGTAGAGAGAGAAAAGAATCAAATGTGTAGGTGGAAAGAATGATTAAGATGAGGAAACGAGTTGGGGAAATAAGTAGTTCTTCATGGTGAAGGACGTGACGACATAGAGGACAGCTTGAGGGAGTAGGGATACCATTTAGGGTTTAGTAGAAGAAGATTGTGAATTCAAAATTTTATTATTATCTCTTTCAGCCCATGAATAAGAAAAATAAAATCCAACTTTCATTAAATAGTGTTATAGCCTAACCTCATTGAAATAAAGCTGCCCCAGAATGAATGGTAACCCATTCCATTAATTTAAGACCCAGTACATCCCTATTGGGTCTTCATCTCCTCTACACAGCCCTCATCCCTAAGCTTTTTTCGTGGACTATCACATGGCCCTGACAATTATGTCTATAATTCTTTTTTTTAATCTGTAATGAATAAAATTAAAATAATATTAATATTAACTAACAAATTAAATATGAAACTAGCATTGTAATATAAATTAAACTTTATAAAAATTGCCTTAAAAATTAAATTAAATTCTAATCTAACTAGCATTTAAACATGAAATTTTATGCATGAATTGAAATGAATAATTAAAGTAATTTAAATCGTTAGGTTGTCTTCCAACAAACGTTTGTTTATAGTCATTAGATTGACTTTTTCCACAATTCTTAGCTTGAAGGAGTGTTAAGGAGAAGAACTTCTCCATCTTGCAATGCATCGTCACAAAAAGAAGGTTTCAAATGTTGGTCATTCACTTTGAATGTTTCAGCACCCTCTCATTGTAATTGTACAACTCCATAAAGTAAAACTTGCACTATTGGTTTGGATGAAGATAAGGCAACCCAAGAAGGGGGAGTGAATTAGGTTGTAAATTAAAATACAAATCAACAATGCAGAAGCAACAAACATAAATCAATATAGAGTTTTATAATGGTTCGATAATGTGCCTACACCACTCCCTAATATTTCACTTTGGCTTTTTCTATTCTTTTTTAGGCTCAAGAAAAACCTTCCCTTTCCAGGTTAAGGAAGAACCATCCTTCTTTCAAACTCAATGACAACCTTTATAATTATTCTGTCTTAATAAGGAACAAGCGAGCTAACCAAACCCTTAGAATTTTCTAAGGTACAATACAAACCTTTTAACCACTAGCAAGGATAAATCGAAGCAATGTCAATGCCTCTTAAATTAGGCAGCAATTACACTTTTAGTGCATAAGAAAACCTACTCTCAAAGAGTTACAAAGTAATTCTCACAATGCCCAAATCAAAGCAACACCAAAAGGTTTGCACAAAGAACTTGTTAGATACTTTCTAGTTGTTTACAAATGTTCTCCAAAGTTTTCTAACCTTTTTTCTAGTCTTTAAAAATGTTCCTTAAATAATAGAACTTCAAACTAGTAGTTGGAATAATTGATGTTTAGTCTGACAGCTTTTTTGCAAAACTAGTCATTAGAGGTGACAATGCCTATTGATTCTTAACAACGCCTATCAATGCCTATTGGAAATTTGTTCAATGCTCGTTGCAACTTTCACAATGCCTGGTGGATGATCCATAACACTTTGGGCATCTACAACATTGGCTTAATACCTATTGTGTGTTTCTCAATGACAATTAGAGTATAATCAATGCATATTGTAGTATGATTAATGCATGTTATTAATTTCCCAAAAAGTATGAGCTTGGTTCTCTATTTTTCAAAATTTACAAAAATGCTTTAACGATTATTGGAGAGTTCGCAATACCCGTTGGACATATCTCAACGCTTGTTGATTGTTTGAGTGTACCCCATTGAGGGGCCCAAAAGGTGCAACATAAACTAGAGCACTTTTTTAATGACTGTTACTAGGTCCAAATCAATGCCCGTTGTGAAACCTCAATGCCCGGGGCGAGGTCCAGAATGCATAGCTTATGTTTGAGCATTTTTCTAATGCCTAACATGATATTTTAGTGCCTATTAGGATTTGTTCAATGCTCATTGAATTCATTCTCCCCCTCTGTCGTTGGTCGGGTTTGTTCATAGCATTCAAAAACACTAAAGTATAATTAGAACTTCATAAGGTTTTGTCATTATTTTGTCATCATTCAAAATAGAGGAGTGATACCAATATCTTGGGGTCACATGTTCTCCAAACATTCTCACTATTTACACAACATGTACCACCTAAAATGGCCAAAACAACAGGATTTCAATTTTTCTGAAAAGAGTTTAAGGCAAGAATTAACAAGTTGCACCTGTTGTCCAACTTCAAAATAGGGCTTGTGAATATGCTTAGCATACCATAGTTTGGTTTTCTCCTTATATATCTAGGCATTTCCATAAACATCTCTAAGGAATACACTTCTTAAATGAAGTGGAGGATATTTTAGCTTTAGAACTGGAGCCTTTTTAATTAAGGTCGAAGGTTTAACTTGTTTCAAATTCTCAAACTTATAATTCATAAATGAAGTGCCTTTTCAATTTTAGGATCTTCAAATGATGGTGGTGCCTTTTTGATTAAGCAAGCTTCGAATGGATCCTTAGGTTGCTCCTTTTTAGGAACCTTTTGAACTAGCTCATGAACAACTTCCACCCTATTGTAATCTTTAATAAAAGAAGGTTATTTTATTGCTTTGAAAACATTGAACTTAATAAACTCTCCCATCACATTGAGAGTGAGTTTCCATTCTTCACATCAATTATAGCCCATGCGATTGCCAAAAATGGTCTTTCAATAATTAATGGCATGTCAATATCTGCAACTATCTTAACCATAATAAAAATCCACTAGTATAATAAAATTCTCTACTTGCGTGAGAACATTTTCCACCACTTTGACTAGGTGTTTAATAGATTGATTCATAAGTTTTAATGTCATTATAACTGGCTGGATCTTTTTAAGATTTAATTTCTTGTAAATAGAGAGAGGCATTAGACTAATACTTGCACCTAAATCACATAGTGCTCTATCAAATTTATAATTAAAAATTTGACATGGAATAGAGAAACTCCCTTGATCATTAAGTTTTGGTGGCAGCTTATTTAGATGATTACACTATACTCCTCGAAAAGAGCTATGGTCTCAAATTCCTCCAACTTTCTCTTGTTAGACAAAAGATGTTTGAGAAATTTTACATATTTTGGCATTTGTGCTAAGGCCTAAACAAAGGGAATGTTGATGTGGAGTTGCTTAAACATCTCTAAGAACTTATCATATTGCTTCTCGAGCTTATGCAATTTCAATCATTGAAGAAAAGGGATGGGTGGAACATAAGGTTTTATCAAAGGAGGTTTGCTTCCTTATTCTTCTTTAGCTTCTTCCACATTGTCTTTCTCATCCATAATGGAATTTGGGGTTGCTACATCACTCTCTTAGGCTTAAATTTTAGAATTTTCAAGGATTGTAGGGGTTGCCTTATCAATCACCACTTTATGCTTAGGCAAGCGATTGGGTATCTTCATGCCACTTCACAGAGTAATCACCTTGCATTATTCTCTTAGATTCATTTCAGTCTTTCTATGGAGTGTATCTTGTGTTCTTGCATTGATAATGTTAGCCAATTGCCCAATTTAAGCTTATCTATCTTATCTAGCTTGGTCTCCACCTTTTTAAACTTTTTAATCAAGAATTTTTTCATGTCTCATGTTTGTTTCTCTTTTTATTAAGTTTGTTAACCGATAAGAATGCCACCTTGTTGCCTTTGAGGAAAACCCAGAGGATGAGAAGGCTTAACTTGATTAGCTTGGTTGCTCTATGAGAAGTAGGGATGATTCCTCCACCCAAGGTTATAGGTGTTGGAACATGGATTGTCAGGTTACCTATTGTAATTGGAAATGTCTTACAACTTGCTAACTTGAATTTTGAACAAAAAAGCTCTTCATTTAGCATTCAGTTCCCATATGTGCTCCTTCATACCATTCATAATTCAGTGGGAATGTATTGATAGCATGCACGTTTGCACCTTTAAGCTTCTTTGTAAGAACATCCATATTGACTTTTAACGTGGTATAGGCATCAATGTCATGAACACCCACAACTTGCTTGTTAATCCCCTTTTCACTCAACCATTAGTAGTTGTTTGAAGCCATCTCTTTTAACAATGAATAAGCTTCATCAATTGACTTTCCTATGAGTTCATCTCTTGCTGTGACAACAATATGGTTAAGCCCATCATATAAAGTTCAGAGTAACAACCAATCCAGTAAGCCATGATGTAGACAACATCTTTGCAACTCCTTGAACCTCTCTTATGCTTTGTATAATGTCTTTCCTAGCTCTTATACAAAGCTAGCAATAGCTTGCCTCAATTGTGCAGTCTTGCCCGATGGGAAATATTTTGCTAAGAAAGCTTCTGAGAGCTCTTTCCATGTAGTAAATGAATTAAGTGTAGAATTCAACCATCTTTTACCTTTATCTATCAAAGAGAGAGAATAATCTCAAGCATATTGCATCATCAATAGCCCCATTAATCTTGAAGGTTGCCTAAATCTTAAAAAAATTAGCGTTATAAGCATTTAGATCCTCATTAGCTTCACCCCCAAAAGTATTTTATTGCACTATTTGGATAATCACTGATTTGATCTCAAAGTTATTGCATTTAATGATGGGTCTTATAATGCTTGATTGAGTCTTGATTTTGCGACATAGCAAATTCTCACAAGCTCTTATTCTTCTTTTGTCGATTATTATAACCTTATGGAAGTTCCTTTTACTATTTTTGAATTTGCCTTCAAATGTGAAATATGCGCTCGATTTCAAGATTAAATTCAAATAGTTCTAGGCTTTTCGATCATTGCATATACTAAAGCCTTCACTTATCGAAAGAACAAACCACAATTAGACTCATAAAAATTAAAAATATAGAAATTAAACACTAGATTAATAGAAATATTAAGTGAAGTTGTTATTATGAAATATCAATCTCCATAAATTGTACCAAAAACTTATTATATATGTAAACTTTATAAGTGCACAAATCGGTCAAGTAATATAATGATAAGTAGAGATCGTTCCCACGAGGATTATTCATATGAGTACCAATAAAGTTATAATTTTAATATCATCTAGCAATCAAATGATCAAGTGGAAAATAACTAAAAATTAAAATTACAAAATAATTATATAAAACTGAAATTGAATAAAAGAAACTCTATATGATAATGATTTCTAGGAAATTCGGGTACACCATAATACTATTCCATAAATATATCAAGAGAATTGTTTCAATTGAGATTGAGCTATGCTTGAAGATAAATTTTTCTAATTTATCAATAATCTCTCTTGAGCAAAAATTGAGTCTATTATTACTGAAATTATGTCTATTCTTGTAATAATCAAATTCAATAAAATTGGATTAAGCTTCATGAAGAATACTTAAACATCTATAGAAATCAAGACTACTTTTGTGGTCTCAATTTTCTAGTTTAATATGTTAAGACTAACTCTAGACTTTCACTCTTGTTCCATCATCCAAAATCTTAAGCATTGCACATGTGCGACCGTTATACATATAAGATAAATTAAACTCAAACATATTAAATCATGATACCCAATACAATTGAAGTAAAGTCATTTTATACAATCATGAAATAAGTATTAGCCTTTCACCCTAATCCCAAAATTGAACAATTAGTTCATTCTAAAAGAAGAAAAAGAAACAAACAAGAAAGAATTCATTGAATTTAGTAGAACAATGTTCAAAAGAAGAGTATTTCTAAATAAATCAATGAAAATCCTAAGAAAAAGCTTTTCTAAAATTTCCCACAAAATTGGTTTAGATTATAAATATGCTTTTCGCTCTCCCAATCTGCCTTTTTTCTATTCTAAAGTGTGTATCCAAATAAGTATTTCTTTTTCTTAAAATACAATCCCTTTGCATTTCACAATTCTGGATCTAGCATTTTGCATTGCCCGATCCATCGGTCATGCAATGACCCATGTACATTCTACTTTTTCAAATATATATCTACTGATTAGTTAGCTTTGCATCTCTGCATGGTCTGATACATGGACCATGCAATAGCTTCTGTAACACTACTAAAATTTGCAATTTAGCTCCTTTTTGAGAAATTTCTGCGCGAGCATGAAAGAATATAAAATTAACCTATTTCAAAATAAAAACACTATAAAAACTAAAAAAAATTCCTAATTTCTAAACTAAAACTATATATTAAAAAGATCTCTATCAAGATACATATTTTAAAAGGGTCAAAACTAGTGTAAGACATTGTGGACAAAGTGAAAGTAATAAAGAGCAAACTTAAAACAACAATATAGACAAAAAAAAAAAAAAAAAAAAAAGCTACATAAACCAACACATGAGACAAATGGAATATAAGGTGGGAGTTAAAGTGTTCCTTCAAGTTTCACCATAGAAGGGAATAATTCAATTTAGCAAAAAGGGAAAACTAAGTCCATATATATAGGGTTGTATGATGTCCTAAAAAAAATTGGTCTATTGGCTTACAGGTTTGCATTACCACTAAAGATGACTTAGATTCACGATGTGTTCCATGTGAGTATGCTCAGAAAGTATCGATATGATCCAACACATATACTTAGCGATCCAATGATAAGAATTGCAGATGATATAAGTTATGTTGAAGAACTAGCCAAAATTATTGGTTATAAGACAAAATAGTTATGAAATAAAGAATTGGTTAAGGTGTTATGGAGAAATTACTAATAAGAAGAGGCCACATGAGAAATCAAAGAGAACATGAAATGATAATATTCATATTTATTTACAGGGATTTAATTTCAAGGATTAAATTTTTTATAAAAGGGAAAGAAAATGCAGTATCCCCATCCTCATTCATTAGCATCCTCACATGAACATATACATTGCATAAATGGTTTTGCAATCCCGCATGTTCATATTCATTGCATAAATGATCATTTAAATATGTTCATTTGATAAGCATGATGGTAACATTTGTACCGTTGCATTTAGAGAACTTGAATATAAATATGGCAGTCCATACTTATATTGCAAATTGCCATATGTGATATGTATATTATTTTATCCTAAATACATTCATCTTGGAACTTATTATAAGTGTAAGGAGAATATGAAAATTAGTGGTAGGATAAAGGTGATGAAGGAATGAAAAAAAGGACCAAAAGAGGAAAATTAAAATTTCAACCAATAGTAGCAAGCCACCATGATTTTATCTTATTAGAGTAGGTATACAAATTGAATTTCTCTTCCATTAGGAGAAGATAAGAGAGGAAAAAATACGAGGGGGACAACAAAAGAAAGAGAGGGCAAAGAAAGAAAGAAAGAAAGAAGGAAAGAAAGAAGTAAGCTAGTTATGAAGAAATCCTAAACTTTTCTAGTTTTGACAAAAAGGGTAAGTGATTTAATCTTCTTTCCATATAAAATTTCTTCTCCATAACATGTTAAACATCCATAATTAGTAAGAATTATGAAGCAATTATAGATCGAGTTCATGTATGAAGTTTATTAGTAGCATAAAATAAATAAGGGTTGAATTGTGTTGATTATATTTTTAGAGTAGACAGTTACACCCATGATTTTATAACTCTAGAAGAGGAATTAGGTAAAATGTAAAATATGAAATTTGTAGATTTATGCCTCAACTAAATTAATGGAAAATTTTTTTTTTTCTAAATATGGTGTGTATGTAGATATATAACTTTTTTATTAGGACTAACTCTCAGCTTGCTAAAACCAGCTCAGTCTGAGATTGCTTATATATTTTGATGACCTTAAAAAATGAGTTATACAAAGTGTAAAACATGAAAGTTGTAGATTCAGATTCCTTCTAAATTCTTATAAATATTATTGCTAAATATATTATGGATGAAGAGATATTACTCCTTGATTATTATTGATCCTGAACTTGATGAAACATATTTAGTCTATCGATTTTGTTTACCCATAATTTCATAGCCCTAGAATGGGAACTAGATGAAGTGAAAAATACAAAATTTATATAGTTATCCTTTTTAAATGCCTGTAAAACAATTTTACTAAATATATTGTGGGTGAAAAGATATTATTTCTTTAATATGACTAATTTTGAATCTGTTTAAACCTGCTCAATTTGAGATTATTCATTTATTTTGATGACTTTATAGACATAACTAGACAAAGTGTAGAACATGAAAAATGTTTATTTATGTGTTGTATAAATGTTGGTAAATCCATTTTGAAATTGGATAAATAAAATTTGAGATATGGTCAAGAATGTAAGACCTTATTAAACTGTGGTCATATAACAATGCGGTAAAATTAAAAAATTCATCAAATTTTTATAGGATTTATATTGACCTCAATTTTGACTATTTTGTAGTTCCATATGGCTAGTGTAATTAAAAAAAAAAAAGTCATTTGGATAAATAGAATTAGAGTTATTATAGTGAGAGTGTAGCAATGTCAGACTATCACATAAGAATACTAAGCATAATACCAGACCAACTTGCATGAAACATCACTTTAGTTGCATATCAAGTACACAAACTCATTTTGACACACTTGTATTCATATATATATGTATATATATATATATATATATATATATATATATTACATGTTAAGAACTTAACACATTGAGAAAGTCTAAGAGAAAGATTCAAATCTATCATAAAAGTTAGTTGCATCAAAGGTGAGTAAAATCTATAATTAGATTCTAATGTGTATATGTATGATTTTAAGATATGATTGAGCTCTACTATGTGTATATGTGATTGAATTGTAACATTTTATATGTGAATACAAGTCAAGTGAGAATTATATGATCTTAGGAATTAATTGTTATACTATTGTGTATGGATATTTACATATGAAATTAAAAGGATGATGTAACCAAATTGTCAAACACTTACAAATCACTTAAAAAAGAGACTGATTTGTCCTATTATAGCATATGTTATTGATCAAATGAATCACAAATTATAATTATATGCTGCTAGTAAAAGCAAATATCACTTGATTCACATAAATTCTTGAAAGTAGCGTTTGCTTTACAAGATCATGACAAAATCAAATAATTTATTTCATTTACACTTGCATAAGTTAATACTTGTATTCATAGTAGATCTTAATAATAATTGATTGTAGATTTGTGATTAGAATCTGATTATTGTTTTTGTCAATTGAGTTGTAACTCATCAAATCGTAATTATTTTTTTCAGACAGTGAAACATAAGGTTTCGGCATTTTGGAGCATAAAGTTTTGCACATAAATACATAGAGTACAAGCCATTGGCTGAATTTTAACTATTTTTCTCTCTCATTATATCATGTATATATACTTAGATAGGAATCAATTTATGGTAACTGATATTAAATAAGTTGTACTTAATATATATGCACATTATATAAGGAAATTGACATGCTTTTTTAGCTATATACACACACACACATTAGTTTTGTTAGCACAGTACTTTTGTTTTTAAAATTTTTATTTTTTAATTATTTGTAGAAAAATAAAAACTTGTTAGATATATCAAAATATAATTATTATAATAAAATTTATTTAAAATTTTATTATTACATTATGGTGAAAATTTATTTAAATTACGTGCACATACTTTTGATGTGGATGGAAATATTGTTATATATTTAGTTTATATATTGATATTATATATTTATTTGATGTTGATGAGCAAATTGAAATTAACCGTGTAGTTATTTCATTAAAAATAAATAAATAATCATTCTTGTGACTTTAGTTACTAGGAGTATTGATTCTCACACTTGAATAGTTAATGAAATGTTCTATTAAAATTCTGTTTGATTTAATCTTTTTTTTTATTAACTTTATATATATATAAGGGAACATCATATTTTTAATAACGCAAAACGTTGCCATGTAAATTCTCATCATTTTCAATTGACGAAGTTTGGCCAAATTTAGCAAGCAATCATGCAGTTTATCTCCACAAATCTTGAAAATCTCAGCTCCAACACGTTCTTGCCACTCGAAATGCAATGTAAGCAACATCAAGGTCAATGAAGTTGTAAGAGCAGTCGCCTCATGCCCTGCGAAGTAGATGTTTTTCCAGTTGTCCACTATAAATCGTTTAATGTTTAATTTTCTTTCCTATTCAAAAACAAATTTACTAATTAACTTTCATTTGAAATTAATTTATATTTGGATATTTTTTTTCTTTATTTATTTTTATTATAATCTTTTTAAGATTTTGTTAATACATAAAATACTTAAACTAAATTAAATATATTTTGATACAGTCAAAGTTTCATCATCCATGCTGATATATATATATTGATTATTAGCTCATGTGTTGCACAAACAGTACAATTAAGAACTTTTTACTGTATAATTAAAATTAATTTATTAATTTATTATTATATTATATATTATATGTATATATTATATTTAATATAAGAAAAGCAACATATATATATATATATATATATATATATATATATATATATATATATATATTAAAATTATTTAACTCAAGTTATTGTCCAAATTTTTATTATTTAATTTATACAAATAATAAGTTTTAAAATTTTTTAGGCAAATTTGTGTCTACATTTCCATTTAAGTTAATTATTTTACAATTTTCTAATTAAATAATATGATATATATATATATATATATATATATATATATATATATATATATATATATATAAATTTAGATAATGAGAATATACAATTTTTAATTACTTAGGTTGATAAAAGTTATTTAGATCACTTTGACT